>CAAKHD010006151.1:167966-194174 GCA_901007705.1 Fistularia tabacaria
CAAACAAAAAAAAAAAAAAAAAAAAAAAAAAAAAAAAAAAAAAAAAAAAAAAAAAAAAAAAAAAAAAAAAAAAAAAAAAAGAAAGAGAGAGAGAGAGAGAGAGAGAGAGAGAGAGAGAGAGAGAGAGAGAGAGAGCAATGTGCTGATGTCTGGTGACTGAGTGGTGGGGCTGCAGCAGAACAGGAGGAGGAGGAGGCCATTGGAGATCCTATAGCGGCCGGTCTTTGTCCTGAGTTAGGCTCTGTGTGTAGAAGAGGATGTAGGCCTGGGCTCGGCACACCTCCTCCACCGAGCAGACATTCAGATTAGAGTCATTACAGTGAACCCAGAAGCCTGCGGTGGGGAGGGGAGGCACAGGGGAGACGGATGAGGGGAGGGTGGGAGGAAAACATTCACAACACTGAATCAGACAGCGAGGAAGGGGGCTGGACTTTAGGCTGTAATTCAAAGATCAGAAGGCAAAAACTGATGGTTTTTCTCTGGGTTCATTTGTTCAAATCTCTAGGAATCTACTTATTTTATTACATTTCTTTATTCTCGGAATTCTGATCCCTCAAAAAAATCCCCTATGGATACAGATGTCTTCATAAGTGACAAAAAAAATACGTGTCTGAAAATCGGATTTCATGTTCATCATTTTAATTTAAAAACATGTTCTGGAGTTGGAGGGAGGGTTGAGTTTGAAATCCAAAAATGAAAAGTCCCCTGGTGGGGTTGGAGTTCCTCTGGCAAATTTTATCCCCCTGAAATAAAATCCGGAAAGTTTCTAACATGTCCCGGGGACGGGACACGTCCCGACAAGGTTGTCAACAGTCACATGACCAGCACTACCTGAGCTCTGGTTGCAACTGGGCCGGAAAACCCCTCCATAGAGAGATTCTGTCGGAGCATCGCTGAATTACCTGCTAAATACCATAATTTCTGGACTGTTCGCCGCTACTTTTTCAAACGCCTTGAGCAGTCAGTCCTTAAACAGGGACTGACTGTGGCTAAAACAGCGATGCGGCTAATTTATGGATTTTTACGGGCGCAGGAGCTTCATGCCACCAAAATATTTATCCTCGTCATATCGAACCAATGAAATTACAGATACCGCAGAACACGTGCGCGTGGTTTACACATGAGACATTAACAGCCTCAAAGAAAGGGGGAATGAGGAAGTGTGTGACGGAGCAATTCTGAGGCTGTTTCATCCCGACACTGAAGAAGACAACTTTTGTGGTTTTACTGGATGTAGGATAAGGGGAAGAAGCAGTGTCGTGGTGGCAGCTGAAGCGACGGCTAACAATCCAAAATTTGGGAATGCTTCCAATGTGACACGACCCAGAAATAATTATCTTATTACTGATTGCAGCTCTTGAGTTACCTTATCTTAACTTGCTGTAGTTCGTGGTACTAATTAATCATTTTTGTACTTTTGCAACGTGGGTCGTAGAGAAACGCTATTACATTCCACCGAATGTGTGAAACAACTGTTGTACACAAAATGCACTTTTGTTTTAGGGGAAAACATTTTTTTATTCTCGCTAACGAGATTTGTTGAATATTGAATTGAATATTTGTCTAACAAACCTTGTAATGAAAAGAAAAAATTATTTTATTTCTGCAACAAATGTTAATAAGAGACAGTGTTTTTTTGTTCAGTCCATTGCCTGACTAACCAACAAGTGGTTACAATAGTCGATAACTAGTATTGCAGCCCTATTAGAAAGTTCCTTTTATTCTTTTCTTTATTTTTTTCAATTTCTGATACTTTGTTGCTTATGTCCTTGTGACCCCAATTCCAACCTGTCCCGTAAAACACTGATAATTCAATAATTTTAAGTCTTCATTGTATTTTGAATTATCTATATTAAAGTATAAGGTCATGTCTCGATTATTTCAAGGTCAGAGGAAATTTTACGGAGTCGGTGGGGAGAAAAAAAAATCATTGAGTTTCTTAAAGACAGTCAAAGCCTGACTATTTCGTTTAATGATTTGGGGCTCAGAACCATGGAAAACGAACATGTTAGTGCAGGATCCTCTCTGGACATGAGGAGAATTCCTGGAAATCTAGCGTCTGTCGTCGGTTAGCGGACTCACCTCCTTCTTTGTTGTAGCAGTAGGCAGTGTAGTGGCCCGAGCCGAAGCCCTTCCCGTGATGCATCACCACGGCGGAGAGGTCGTAAAGGAAGTGCTTGGGGCGCTGCGAGCCGGAGGAGCCGGGGCTGCTGGGACTGGAGCAAGGCACGCCTTTGGGTGAGGGTTCGATGCAGCAGTACGGTTCCATGTTGAGCAACTGGTCGAAGCTGACATGAACTCCGATCTTCTCCCGGTGGTTGCGCCCGGACCACCTGCGGGGGGCCGACAGGGAGACTCAGTGGCCGGCAAATCGACGAGGAATGTAGACGAGCTCGTTCGCCGCCGTACCTGAAGCGTTTGAGGTGAAGCCGCAGGACCTGAGGCAGTTTGTGGACCATCAGCTTTTTTTGTGCTTCGGTGAGGAGGACTGATTTGGAGGACGACCGCCGCCGCGACACTGCGAACCAGAAGCGGGTCATTATTAATTAGTACTTTTATTCCAGCAGATCCGAGAATTTACAACCACGCTTGGACATTTTTGGAGTCTAACTGATGGGGGAGTCTAGAATTCCACTCAGAATAGGACAGAGCGAAGCATCTCAGCGAGCTGCTTGGCATTGACTGAACCCAAAGATGTAAATCTGCCGTTTCCACTCGCAACGTTGATACCCGAAGGAGATGTGACACAGAGCATGCGGAAAATACGTCTGTCATTTACAACCTCATAAAAATGGTCCAGTCCTTTCCTACAGGGATCTCTAGAAGTTCCTGCCAAACTGCCTGCCAGTTCGACCGTTGGAAAATACATTTCTGAGTCTCTTTTGACAGATAAAGCAAAGATTTCCTTAATAAAATGAAAAGATATCTCGGTTGATCTGAAGCGCGAAGGGATCAGTGAGTAAAAGATCAGCTTCTGTCTGACGGACAAACTCCTTTCAATGTTTTGGCAGCTCGAACATGACCGGATGCCATTGCGGGAAAATTGCAGTCAATACCTCCCGGGAGTTAAACATTCCCAGTGTGCTCCCAGTGACAAGAAAAATATCCAGCGTCGACAAGACAAACACATTTCGAATGTAACTTTGCATCACGTGAGCCTTTCCAAATGCAGCTCCGGTTCGGACTCTGCATATTGGCGAATTTCTATAATTATAAACTCCGAAGGCAGACAAGAGCACAGCCTTTCATTAAGAACCGCTTGACCTCCCCGGGCCCTCGGGTAGCAATAAAACAGATGATAGAAATCTATCTGGGTGGAGCCTCAGATTCTCTGGAACCGCATCGCTTGCTGTCAACACTTCTTGGCAGCAGACAACAATTCCCGCCGATGTCGTATCGACGTGACTGGACCTCTTTTAAATTAAATGGTGAACTGTCAGCCAATAAAACGCGTGTTTACTGAGGGGCTGAGGGCGCCGGGAGACACTCCACAGGATAGCTCATAATGATATACAAACTCGAGATGGCTAAGTAACTCCTAATCCCTCGATAAATCTGATCTAAATGAGACTTCCAGACATTCCGCAAAGAGACTGTCTAAACTTAGCCAAGATTAGCAACAATGGTTACACGTGCGCCCACACACACACACACACACACACACACACACACACACACACACACACACTGGACACAATGTGTGTGACACAACACCTGGATTAGATGTTTTTAAAGGGTTCTAAAAAGCTATGAGTTAGCGTAAGCTCTATCCTCAAGTGTTTGCAGTAAAATCCACACGCATCCGTTTGTGTGTGTGTGTGTGTGTGGATAAGTGTGAGTGACTGCCTGCATTATCTGACTCACAGTTACACTGGTCGCAAGCATAGATGTTTCCCTCCAGCGCTTCGGTCTCCGTGAACTTGGCCAGCATTTCGGTCAGATGGCACGAGGCCTGTGCAGCCGACTCCCTGCTATTACTGTGATAGCGCTTCGGGAACTCCAGGGAGAGATCCCAGAAAGGCTCCACTGTGTTGGAGCGATGGTCGCAGGCCAGACACGTCACCTGCAGGAGGAGGGTTGGGGTTGGGGATGGGGGAAGGTTAGCGAGCATTCTACCTTCTCTGGCCAGCAGCACCAAAAAGTCATTTCAGTTCATTTTCAAAACAGCTTTAGGATATTTTTGACATTTTGCAGGGAGCTTGCTTTTTTGTTTTTTTTGTATTTATTAGGAAAATGTCGTGCAATTTCAAACAATTTTCTCAGTCTATTTTTACCAGATTTACATGTCATTCCAAGAAAACTACAGACCTTATGTGGGCCTTTTGAATTAGAATAATTTCTATTCTGTTTTTTTTGTTGTCACATATTCTAAAATTACCTTCTGTTGTTTTTAAACACAAAATTGGAAGAAATTTTTAACCTGTTTTCTGGTCTTTTTGAACAGTTTACGAGGATCCTTTAGCTAACGGTTAACTCAATTTTGAATGCAGACCAGTGAAGACCAACTGAACACATTTTGAATCCTGATAGAGTGCAGCTTTGGTTGCATTGTCAAACCTCCAGTCAAAAACCTTGACTAAGATACAGACCAACTACACTATCTATTTTGTTCTACATTCGATCCCTTACACAAGACTTAAAGCTCCGTCCTTGGGGGAGAGTGAGCTCTGTTGGTGCGGTGAGCGGCCACAGGGCTGAGATGCCGAACGCTCCTACAGATACAGGCCCTCTATTCAGCCGCGGCAGGTGTCGCAGTGTGTGCTCAGCCTCCACAAGCGGACACACATCTCTTACTCACTTCGCACCCGCTCGCCCGTCTTTCGCCCCATTAGTTTTAGTCTGTGATTTTCAACGCTGTCGTCTTTAACAGCAAAGCCAGTCTCTCCATTGTAGCACTGGAACCTGTTACTTTACTACCTTTGCTTTTGTACACTTAAGCTGAGAAATACTGTTTGAGAAGGGACATCAGCGAAAGCTACTTTTGGGCGGGTGTTTGTGTGTTACAGTAAGACTAAAAAGTACAACACCTTACAAATCACTGTATCTTTACAATAATAATGATGTATACTTTATTAATCCCACGTGGGGAAATTTGTTCTCTGCATTTAACCCATCATGGATGAACCATGAGCAGTTGGCTGCTGTCTACCAGCACCAGGGGAGCAGTTGGGGGCTCAGTGTCTTGCTCAACAACACTTCGACGAGCGGGGAACCGAACCAGGAAGGTTCGGTTCCAATGACAATCGCTCTACCTCCTGTGCTATGCCGCCCCACAAAATAAAGTATTCAAACAATATGTTTGCAACTAAAAATGAAGAAGTCAAAGTAGACAAGCACCTGCTTCCCGTTATAAAAATGTAAAAAATTACAAGGAGAATGGCAGAGGACATTGCGGCAGAATCGTGCAAAAGCAAACCGGTTTTCCAATACACAACTTAAAGATGAAGAGTAAAATACTTATGAAAGAGAAAATAGAACAGCAGGTCATATAATGATCAAATAGGGATGTACGATCTCAGTTCACTAGCGGAGTCAAGGTTTGCAGAAAATAAAAATATGATCACTAACTTCATAATGGACTGAAAATGACTAAAGTTAAAAGATTTCTTATCCAATAACTTCAAACGCAAAAATCAGCTGAAGTTCACCTTAGATATGATCTTACATTTTAATTCACTGAGGAATTTATCTTGGACCATGTGGTGCGAATTTGACATCATTACGTCTGACGGGGCATGAATGGCCAGAGAGTGAGAGATTCGAGTTCCGCGGTTGAGTCAGTGTGGGTGCGTGGGTTCTACCTGGCTGAGGAGCTGGCCGTGAAAGATGGTGTTGACCACACTGAGCACCTGCTTGATGAGGCGCTTCTGTGGCTGGGGGATGCCCGCTGTGGTCATGTGCTTGCCGGTGCTGTCCAACTCATGCTGCACTTTGTCCAGGAGCTCACACAGGAACTCCTGAGCGTCCTGCTGAGCGTATCCCCTGAATGCAGGGATCAGCTGCCACACCGAGTGGAGCATTGCAAAAGGCGATACCAGCGCCCACTTTCCGGACCACATGACCTGGAACAAGGTGTGGAGCTCGTGGCAAAGGGAGATATATTTTGAGCTTGGCTCTTTGGGTTGTATCAGCTCCATGCTGCGGCCCAGCGAGGCCCCGCCGCTAAGTCCCAGCCCAGATCCAGCACTGGCCTGGTATCCCTTCCGCTGGGCCAACGAGGACAGCGACAAGGACTTCCCAGCCAGTTGGCCGTGGACCGCAGATGCCAGTAGCTCCAGGGCTTGGGTCAAATCCAGGCGCAGGAAGCACTCCCTGAAGACGTGCAAGTGGCTCAGCACCTGCAGGATCGAGTTCATATAACAAGTGTTACCCAAATTCCTTAGTCCTGTCACGCCAGGTGTGACCGTGGGACGTCGTTTGAGGGGTGAGCCACCCTGTTTGGTATTCTGGTTGCGCCGGACAGGGGTTCGACCATGACAGGGGGTCGCTTGGGAGGATTTGCGTTTGGACTTAGTAGTGAGGGAGGCATTGTTGCGGGGTTTGGGCACTGGCTGGATCTTCTTCGTTTGTCGACTTTTTTTCGGGGGGGGACTGGCGAGGCTTTGAGTCCTTGGCCTGCGCGTCACAGACAGGGGAGCGGGGGACTTTGCCTTATTGCGCAGTCTGCGAGGCGTTGGATTTGTTATTGCAGCATCGGAAACTCGCTGACTCTTTCGACGCAAACGGCGACTCTTCCTAAGAGGAGCATTCTCCAGCTCCTCCTGCAACTGCCTTTTCAGAGCCCTTCGTCTTTCCCTCGCCTCCCTTTTCTGCTCCTCCTCCTCTTCCCGCCGCCGTTCTTCTTCTTCCCTCTTCTTCCCGCATTCGGTCAGTCCGAACCAACTGCGAAAGACGCGTCCCATAAGTGCCCTGCGGCGGTGCCAGAGGGCGGTAAACATCCTGTCCTCATCCCGTAGCTGCAGCTCGCGGGCACCGGATGGCACAAGAGCATCGGGCGCGTTGCTAGCAGAGCGAAGCGTGCGCCCGCTGCGGGTGGTAACCTCATAGCGCTGACTCTGGATGGCACTGAGGGTGCTTCGGAGTAACTTGAGGTCTCCGGTGGCGTTGTCGTTCAAGACGTAATCATCACACAGGTAGCAAAACACGTAAAGTTCGTTAACCTCCAATGCCAACGGGTGGCCCTGCTGCTGGAAGTGTTGTAGAGCATGTTCCTCAATATAGCGTCCACATGCAACATGAGCGCAGCCCAGGCAGGCCCAAATAGACTCTGTGGTGTTGCAATCCACGCAGTGCCACTTCTGTGGGTTGAGGATGGAGTGGTCTGGGGCCAGCCGCAGCCGCCCCACATGCTTACACCTGTCCATTACACAAGCCCGCCTGCCAAACTGGCTGGCTGGCTGTGTCGGTCTATAGATGACCCTCCGTGTGCAAGACTATGGGTATGTGGATCAGTGTTTCACAGTGGCTTCATATCCCCATGGTTACCATGGTGAGAGGAGAAATGGGATCCTCCCAGGGCATGCTGTTGTCTGGAGGGGACAGAAAGATAACATCTGGTAAGTCAAGATGACCACATGGAATCAAAAGCTGCTAACACTTCAGAAAACGTGCCCACCCCCCCACCCCGACATTAGTTTTTTTAAATCATGACGACATCTTTTTGTTTCTTTTTTTTAATTTCAAGAAACACATAACACACATCAATAAACCAAAGAAATATCTGTGTCTGACCTCCAAAGACCCAATTTTACACAACCATAGCTGCACACAGTAAAAACAGCAAACTGCCAGGTGGCAAGCAGGCTTGAACAATTCTCCATTGCAACACAGGCCATCAGTGAAATACCTGGCTGAGTGTTGCCAGGCACATCCACTTAAAAGTGTTTCAGTTGATACAGACAGTTACGACTTAGATGAAAAAAAAAACCAGAAGCCTTGGAGCAAAGACAGATAGTAACCAAGAGACACAAACTCAGCATGCAGAAGCCGTAGTGAGTTTCACAAAGCTCAGTATTGATTACATTATAGACTGTTATTTACTTCACAACAGGAAACCGTTAAACACAAGCAATTCGAAATTGCAACAATCAATCTGCAGCCAACCTCCTCTCCTCCTCCTCACATCCCCCGGTGTGGTGCACCTCAGATGGAAAAATGGGGATCTTGAGAGGGCTGAGCCCACCCACCGTGGTCACAAAGAAAGATTATCCAACAAAAGGGGGACTGGGCTGGCACAGTGGTGGATCCATTGTATATTTACAAAAAAAATGCTGGGGTGATGAAACAGAGAAAAGCACTGGAAGAAATTCTACCTCTAAGACTTGGCTAAAATAAATGAATAAAAGTGACAGACGGACTGGATTCGAGCGAGGAGGTTAATATTTCTGCTTCGGCTCTCTCTTGTATCGCTTTCGTTCTGCTTACATGTCAGATTCAACAATTTATCTCGTAACATTTCAGAGATAAAAACAGGTGTGACTCGCAGCGCTCAGGTTGCTTTGTGCTTTTGGAGGGGTGGGCATGCTGGGCCAATCACCGTGAGTTACCATGAGAATAAGCAGCCTGCGTGATATAAATAAAATGTCTTTGATCAAACATTTAGTGGATTGCATGAAAACCCGGGTCAAGTACGGTCCCAGGGAGTAGGAAAAAAACAACGATAATATTGATAGATCATTGAGGTCAATTCATTCAGAGATATCGCGATACACGTAAAACGCACATAAGAACGTGGCACTTTCTATTCCGCAAGGGTGGAAAAATTAAATGTCCACATCATCACGTTATTCGCTCAGAGAGCACTGCAGAGATTATATCCACAGTGCCATACATATATCACAGAAATACACGATCTGCTTGGCATAATGAAGTTTAGCGTTGGGAAAAATGGGACGGTTGCACAGTTTCTCGTGCCATTGAGGATTTTATCAACAAGTTAGCGCGCTTTGCCTAGTGTGTCCTTGTGAGTGTCTGCGTGGTTTCAAATGACACCGCACGATCGGCGGCGACTTGGGTCAAATAAGCCGCGACAGCGCGGTAATGCTTAGCCGTGTTATTTCTACAACCGTGTCGGCAAAACGAAGTGGAAAGGCTCGCCCGATATAAACAGCGCGACCTAAAAGTTCATCTCCACAGCGTCAGCTAGCGTGACGCTAACGTATAATTGATATAGCTTGTAGGGAGCCGCGATTACAAAATACTGAAATTATACACAAAGAAAATTTAAACCGCCCTGAAAACCAAGCCAAATACTTGTCTGAACCGAGTTAAATTATAGCAGGGTTTTACACAAGCGATGGTCGTTAACGCCGCACTCTCATTTAAAATGTATATCTATTCAAGAGATTAGTGAGCCCAGACTGCCCTCGGTGCTAACGTTAGCTTAGCATGCTAGCTAGCGCGTAAAAGCTAGGTAGGCTATAAGTGATAATCCTAACAAGTTCTGGCGTTAGCCGGGGGTTAGCTCCCGGCGTCAGGCTCGGGCTTGGAAACAGACCCGCTGACAGTGTCGGGACCTGGACAAGCCGACCGCTGGCTACTGTGTTACAAACGTTTTACAAAAGAGTCCACATGAAAAGAAAACAGTCTACCGGGGCTCTCCTTCACGGCAGTAACTCCAGTGTTTCGAAAATGATCGCCATCTTGTCAGTCCTTGTCGCGTGGTGTGAGCTCGAGCGCGTCCTCGATCCGTGACGTTGTTGTTGTTATTGTTGTTGATCGAGATAGCGATGTAGCTCCGCTCAGATAGCAAACTATCTCTGCACCAAAGTTTGTATCTTAAATGTTTTTTTTTTCCCCCCCTCTTGTCGCTAGATAGCATTAATCTGGGGGACAGTATGGAAGGCAGAAGTTCTTACACAAGCTATCAGAAATAATTTCATTTTTTTTTCTTCCCCAAAACGCCTGGGATGTCAAAAGTTGACATTGGGGCAATTGTTTTAAAAAATGAAAAATCATGCTCTGTACAGATATATATATATATATATATATATATATATATATATATATATATGTATATTTTCAAACTTGACTTGAATGGAAAACTTCAACTTTGTTTTATATTTCATATACCATCATTATCTTGCGGTACATCGGCGCTTAGCTTTACAGGGGTTAACTTCTGTTTCCAGGTTGCTAAGTTACTGCGTTTTCTAATTATTCAAACGGGAAAACAATAACGTGACTGTTTTTAAAACCATCAATGCGTTCCATATCGGACATCTAAAGCCGAAAAACAAAAGATTCAACATATCTGGAACCCCCCCCCCGCCCCCTCATTTCAAGTTCATAAAATAAGATGAATGAAATAAATCTGGTTACTTCGGAACGGACTCCTTTACAAATCACAGCACTGCGTTCAATTGAAATGAGTATCGATATATTTTCAAACGCTAGAGGACAGCGTTGTATCATTTGATTCACTGCAGGCATTTTTTTTTTTCCAAACTACATGCCCTTTTATTGTCTTACTGCGATGCATTAGGCTTAACCTTAAAATAAGATAACCCTCATACCGTGCAAGCATGTGATAGCAATATCAAGCAAGTTGAAAACTCTCTTCTTTAACTGTATTGACTCAAGTATAATCTGGAAGTTTTTACATTTCACTTGAGTATTACACATGGTAAAATTACACATGGGTCGCATTGGTCACGTAATGATTTCAACCTTGCATTTCTCCCAGAAAAATCTCAAAGTTAAAAATAGCCCCACCACATTACAACAGATACATGCACAAATAATAGCAAATGCTAGATTAGGTAACATTAAAACCGCTACGCAAATTATTGTTTAGTTTATACATATAATTTTATCATGGGCTGAGTAGAAATCGATGATTATCATAATTTTGATATCTTCATCACCATCAAATCACCATTTTCTAACTTTCCTTTTTCAACTTAAGTATCAGTCACAATCTATACAATCTTTTTTGTTTATATTAGTTGAAAGTGAATAGATGCTTATTTTGAATCCAAATGCTTTTTAAATACCTAAATGAAGAACTTTGAGGTATATTTTGTGACATTTTCACTTCAATAAAGACATGCGCAAATAGTCAAATATTGCACATTGTGCTGACTTATACTAGGTTAGCGTCTGTGTCAGTGAACTGATTGTTTTTTAAGCAATAAGTGATCTAGGGATGTGTCGATAGCAAAATAAATAAATATAACGGCTACCCTGTCAAAGAATTAAACCAGATTTTGAATCCAGGGCATTTTCTATACGGTACTTCTATTTTTACATGACTTAAATACTTTGTCCGTCACCAAATAAACCACCAGGGTTCAACGTCCGCCTCGTGCAAGTGATGCCACGAATCCGGCAGTTATGTCTAAAAGCCGGTCACGGATCAAAAGGTATGTGAGTATCTGTTGTTTTACGAGGCTGTTCTTTCAGGAGGCATTCTGGGATTGTGTTTGCTGCTGGCGGGATGCAGGTGTAGCTCTTCATGCTGGCTAATAGGGGCTGGTGGCACTCACTCACTATGTACGGTAGATTGTATCGGTCCGAGCCAGTGTTTTTATAAAACAACTCGAAGGGCACTCGGTGAAACACGTCAAGGCCAGTGTTGTGTCAAACTGGATCCGAAATCCGACGGGTTCTTGTTCCAAGTTCGGCCAGTGATCCAATGTCCACCAAAAATGATACAAAAAGGTCTGTCAGAGGTTGAACGTAGACAAAAATCACTGTTCAAAGGAAGTCTGTGTTTCAGTAAATCTCCATGGAGATAAATGAGTAATAAAAAGAAAGACTTGTCTCTCGAGTCAAGTCATCTGGTCCAAGTCTCCGGTATGTCTGAGGCCATTTGGTCCAAATACCAAAGAGGCCTTCATTTATTTTGCCCAAGTCCCAAGGTATCTCAAAGTCATTTGGTCCAAGTCCCAAGTGCAAGTCATCTGGTCCAAATCTCACAGGAGTTTCAAATCATGTGTTCCTTGTTCAAATTATATCAACTGGCATTTGAGTCAAGATTCATGTGAGTTTCAAGTCACTGGAAGTTCAAAGAAGGTCTCATGACCCTCTGTCCAAAGCTTGAGAGAGTCCCATATTTTTGCTTTAAGTGTCAATTAATTCGGTCCCAGTTCGAACCATGTTTCAAGTCTTTAGGTCCAAGTCATCAACAAGTTTCAGGTCATTTGTTCTTCATTCCTAAGAAAGTCCAAACACATTTGTTCCCAGTTCCAAAAGAAGACGCAAGTCCTTCGGTCCCATTCTCAAGCGAGGATAAAGCGATTTGGTTCAAGTGTCACGCAAGTCCAAAATCATTTGATCTGCGTTTTAAACAAAAGCTTTGCTGAGTTTTGAGTCATCGGTTCTGAGCAGTGCCAAAAAGGTATAAAGTTCGCAAAAAATTCTCATGACCATTGATCCAAGTCTCAAGCAAGGATTTAGTAAGTTATTCCAAATCTTTGGAAAGTACAAAAACATTTTCAAGTCATTTCATCCAAGTCACAAGTGAGTTTGGAATAATTTAATCCCAGTCCCGAGCGCGCCTCAAGTTTTTGTTTTCCTGTGTTACGTTCAAGTCACAGCTTTAGTAAAATCAGATCAAGTTGTCTGACAAGTCCTCTATCTATCCAGGTCTCAAAGTGATTCACAAATCACGCCGGAGACTGAGGGTATCAGTTGAAGCAAGGCGAATGCAGAGCAGTCCGTCATGCCGAAGGAGTCAAGACAAGGGTTCACTTCCGAGTGCCTCGTGTTGCTGAGGGTCTCGACTGTTGCCATAGCGAAAAGCTTCACTGGCACCCAGTCGTCCAATCAGGACGATGACATTCACGGTGTGCACTGAGGTAACAGGACACACACACATGCACACAAACACACGTCACCCGATTTCCTTTTTAAACTAATTAACCAAGTCCTGACACCTTGAGTCAAGTGACCACTGTGTATCTTGCAAGTCGAGGCTCAAGTCGTTCTTATTTCCTTTCAAATTCTAAATTTTTGAGCCAAACCAGAAGTCCTTGTCCCTCGAACTCAAGTCCTCAAGTCCAGAGCCAAGTCTCGTGTCAAAAGTAGCAACCCTGGAACAAGCCAACATCCGATGTGTTCATTTTTACAGTCCAAAACAAGTCCTAATTTCATCTTTATGAATAAAATGCCCCAAACACAAAAGGAATTAAGCCTCACAAAGTATCAAATTGTAGGATTTTGTCGAGTCAAGTCTGGATCCATTCGACACGAGTCCTCCCAGCCAACAATCTTTTTCTCACACATACCAAATAAACACAAACCCACAATCGGGCTATTGTTCAAACAGAGGAGCAAAATTTTACACAGAATAAAGAAAACACACACACACACACACACACACACACATATCTTGTTCATTCCAGCTTGTTGTTCCAGCAGCGGCGAGCGCGACCGTTGTTGTTCGGCCGGCTCTTAAAACACTTCACTGTCCTGGCACCTCCCAGGTCTCTCAAGGCTGGGTAATAACCGCACAAAATCCAACTCTCACAAGATTGTGCTTGAACACCACAATGGAATTTGAAGTAGTTTTTTTTTTTTTTTTTAAAGCATACGGCAAACAAAGTCTAATTGATGTGGGACTCGGCTATGTAAACAGTACAGTCAGTTATAATTTCTTCTTCGTAGGTCAATGCGGAGAGGAAATCTTCCCCCCCGAGACAGTTCACTTTAACACACGTGGCCTCTTGTGTTCTGATTAGCAACAAAGTAATCCACACAAGCCTCGCTAAAACCATCTCTGTGCACGCCGGAAGCTGGGTGGAAGGTGTGTCTTTGTCGATACAAGTGTGAGGTAGAAACTACTTGGGCGAGAATCGGATTCGAGGGAGTGTGTGTGTGTGTGTGTGTGTGTGTGTGTGTTAGTGACCTCGGGAAAGAGGTATGTGTTGATGCGCCATGCGGTGCCTGTGAATCGCTCCTAATGTTTTTTCTCTCTCTGTGTCCCCGGGGCCTTCACCACCTTCGTGTCCACACATGTCGACCCCACCACCACCACCACCTCCACCACCACCTCCAACCCCCCTTCTCATAAACACACACATTTATTTTGGGTTCCTTGCGAGGACCTGTTCTTCATCAACTAATGTTTCACGATAAAGTTACAGATTTCTACTTATCATTGGATATGACTGATGATTAACATCAGAAATGGACTGTGTTGCTTTTTTTGTTGTCCTTTTTTGGCATTATGGTTGAATTAAAAAGAAGTTATATTTCTGTGCACCTCAATAGTATGCTAAAATCTAAAATCCCAAAGATATAATAATGATTAACCTGCATTTTATTTTTAGAATGACAGGAAATGGGTTATACTTATCATCGATTGTTATGGAATTAAATAGTTGCCAATTTACTAGGAATTCATACTTGAAAAAAGTTGTTCATGATCATACAATTCAGAACATTCTTTTTTGTGAAGTAGTTTTAATGCACAAGGAATTTGGTTGGGTTTGTCGATGCAAACATAAAACAATAACATAGACTAGAAATAAATTTTTAAAAAATGATTGAGAGAGGAAGAAAAAAAAATGATGAAGACAAGAAAGTAGTTGCATTTAAATTGTACTTGTTTGTGTGTGTGCATGCGTGCATGTGTAGGCAGGTTGATTAGAGAAGCGCTGGAGCATGGGCTTCTGGTGTGTTTTCAGACAGGTTTCTGATGCCGGCATGAAAATTAGAGTTCAAAAAAAAAAAAAAAAAGGGTCTGTAACACTATATATTCCTGCTCTCTGTCTCGGCGAGTGAAATGACACACATGTGGTCGTTGCACGGCAGAGTCCCATTCGCGGTGATCAAACAAAACAGACCTTCAACTCGATTCACAAAGCGAGGCCGAGATTGTAAACACATGGGACGTGTAATTAAAGCAGAATATGCTCCGATCACGCACGACACATCTGTCTAGTGTTGCAGTGACCCAATCAACTCAGACATTTGGCTATAAATAAGAAACTGTAATGTCTCTTTACCCTATTATAAATACATAAGAATATGTACACAACTGTCTAAAATTTCCAAATACCAGTGTGCTGATGACCGAGCAGGAGGCATGCGATTTCTGTTTGGACGAATCATTGTGAGGTAAATGAGGGTTCGCGTGTTGCGATGGCTCTTTCATTTGGCTTTACTTGCTTTGGTTTAAGGGAAAAAGCTTTATCTTTAAGATTGGATGTTGTTCCTTTGCCTCTATGAAGGTTCAAAGAGAGACTTTTAAAACATATGTAAAATTTTTCTTTTGAGGCGACATACATACTTACATACTTTTCATGCTCACTCAAGTTACGTCCGCTTCAAATTTTTATTTTGAAAAACTTTGTTTAATCAACACAAAGGCGTGCAAAGCTGTTTTCTTTCCGATGTTTTCTTCTGCTTCCCTCCGGGTGTTTACTATGGATGTTTCCCGAGGGAGAAATTGTAAAAGCTGAAATGTATTTCACTCGTACTCATTTTGGGATAAAAAGTTGCGTGAAGTCAAAATGATTGAAACGCTGGTGATTATCTCAAAATAAGACTGAAATCGGGTGTTAAAAACGTGGAATACTGTGAAATTCGGGCTGCAAAGTGACGATAAAGGTCATACGTATGAGATGAAGTGGAAACAACTGAGATAAAGGTCAAATTATAGCATGGGGAGTCAAAATTACCAAAGAGAATGATTGAAATGTGATAAAAATATCTCCAGTATGACTCATCATTAAGTTCAGAATTATTAGATTATGTGAGAATTGGATTGCAAGTCACAATTTCCATTTCATATAAAGAATTTTTTATTTCATTAGAAATATTACAAAATATATTTTTGTGTTCTGACCTGATTACAAACGCATTTCTTTCCTGTTTTGTTTTTTGTCCCGGAAGGGATCACAGCAGCGAAGTGAAAGGAAGCCACTGGCGTTCATGCTGGTGTTCACACAGCTGGATACGCTGTTTGGTTTCGCGGCGGGTGAAAAACGCAGGTGCCGGTGAAGCGGGAGGGGAAACGCTTCACCAAACACATCACCCGTAATTTCTCCTTGAAGATTCTCAGGCTGGATGTTACAGTTGGCTACCTGACAAACCCTGATGTGTTGCCTAACCTCTCAGGGGAGCCCATCCCTCCGAGCAGTCTGTCACGTTGATCTACGTGTTTTTTCATCCTGACTCGATGACATCAGGCCCTTGTTTGCGAGGCTGCGCGATAATAATAATGATAATAATCATCAGTTGTGCCTCAATCGCAGCGCCGCGTCCAAAAGCCGCCCTCCCTGTTCTGGCTTGCTCCTCCGGAGAGCATTCCTGATGGCGTGTGTGCATGCATGCATGTGTGTGTGTGTGTGTGTGTGTAATTAAGCAAAGAGCGCGCACGGGCTTTAAGTGACGGGATATTTTTAGGCTCAACACTTGTGTGCAGGAATTCTGTCTTAGTTTCAGTCTCGCTTCTTATGCTTCAATCTTCTCATTTCCTCTGTAAGTGAATCACAGCCGATGGGATAATACTGACCACATGACTCACTTATCCAGCACACACTTCCTCTGACTATACCCATGGGAAGAAATCCCTCCTACCCTATATTTTCTGCTTTTATTATGGACCTGCCATGAACAGGCACATTAGACTATTAGCCTATCATGGCCTGGTGTTTGCGGTTATCAGCCCCCTTCGAAAAAAAACCACAAGTCAGGTTTTGCTCGGGAACTGAGGTGATTCCCGCACTTTTAGTGAGTTGAATTCGCGAAAATAGCATCACGGCTGGTCCTGTGCTTCTGAACAAAGTCTATTTGCTGAATCGAATCCATTAACCCGGTTGGGGACATCTGTTTCTAATGTCAGAAAACACTCTTCATGCTACAGGGTGAATAGCTATAACCCCACTTTGTCTCAATTTGGGGGGGAAGAAACAGGACTTCCAGTAAGCCGTGACTTTTGATAAAAAAAAAAAAAGAGAGAGAAGTAGCTTTGCGAGCGCCGCTATTCTAATAACGGCTCTAAACGTCCCCAGACAAATGCTAAGTCGTGTTTGGCTTTATTAGACTTTCCATATGTTAGCCTTCGTTAACCCTTCATCAGACAGATTTTGGTAGTGTTAGCAATGTAATGCTAGCGGTTAACTGTCCATCACACACTGCAAGTCCTCATTTGCCTCATGGTAGCCCAGTCTAACCATTTATTAGCATTTTATGAGAATTTCCCTAAGCTAGTTCAGGTAAAATGATGGTGGCACGTGCTGAATTCATGCTAACACAACAAGGGACATACATGCTAACATCACCTTAAATGGTTTATCACAGCAGAACCGTGGCAGGTGATTGGACGAACCATCTGTCAATCAACGCTAAAGCTAAAAGCAGTTTGGGCGAAAAGGGAAAAAAATAACTGCAACGTTGATAAACAAAAGATTCACGTGAATCCGGCTGCCTTGTGAGTTTAGCCGGCAGCCTCGAAGCGATCGCCGGGTTTCACGACGACCCTGATTTCAAGTTTCGCTCAGTTTCCGAAGCTTGATTGAAGCTCGAATCTAATCTCTTGTGTACATCGGCCGGTGTGTCACCCCAGAAAAATACTCCCCGAACTCCAGCCGTAACGTTAGAAGATCCAGCTATAGTGGTCTAAAAGTCCTTATATCGCTGAGTCGAGGCGTTTTGGACCAACGTGTATCTTACTCACGAACTCTTAAGAGTTGGTTTGTTGTTCTGAAATACATGGAATAGGATGCAATTCTACACAAAAGATGTCAAAATCACTGAAATCTAGCCTTAACTTTAGAAGATGCAGCTATGGTGGTCCAAAAAACTACTTATCTAGCTGAGTTGCAGGGTTTTGGACCAGCTTGTAAATAACTCCTGGACTCTTAAGAGCTGTTGTGTGGTGCTGAAATATGCTGAATCGGGGCCTCAAAACTGGCCGGTCCATGTTAACCGAACGGTTTTACCTCGCATGGTTTCGGGTATATGAATACATTCCGCAGAAAACAGTCACTTGGAACTTTCTAGAAATACATAGGGGATTTCCACTATACATTAAAGGATGTATAGATTGGTTTCTACGTCGTCAAAGTAAAGGGTGACTTTAGCGGGAGTGGGCGGGGGCCCTGGCGGAGAAGATTGCTCCAGGTCACCCTTGTTTCCGGGGGCACCTTTCTCAGGGTGATGGGTGATGGCGAAGAGGGACATTGTGACCCCCAGCGAGAGTGGGGGGGTTGGTCGTGGTGTGTGTGTGTGTGTGTGTGTGTGTGTGTGTGTGTGTGTGTGTGTGTATGGGGGGGGGGGTTATTGTCCCCAGGCCTGCGGGAGCTGCCATGCACTCCGGGGCCAATAGCAGCACAAGAATGCTGACGGGACAAAGGCCATAACTCCATTCTATAGCAGCACAAGCAGGGCATTGTGCTCATACAGGCACGCACACACTCGCACACGCACATGCATGCATCGGCCACTATTGGGGATAACGTACACACAAGCTATACCGGAGAAAAACTATGCATCGGAGTGAGAATGCCAAATGGTCATTCATCAGGCAGTTTCCCACACCGTGAAAACCCACCCCAACAGGACATCTCCATCACAGGCTGAGAAAGGCCAGTCAATCAGGGGACAATGAGCCAACGAGCAGGAGAAACAGGAAGAGAGAGTGAAAGAGAGAGAGAGAGCGCGAGCAAGAGAGGGCCAAGGGGTTGATGGTTCAGCTGCAGAAGTCCGTGTGTTTGTGCCCCCCGTGTTGCGTCTGCACCTCAAGGCCGGTTCCCACCGCGCAAACCCGCTCCGATTCCACCGCCCCTAGCGTACCGAAGTCCCGAAGAGGAGGCTGATAAAACGCCGCGACGAAGAAATGCCCCCGCGTTTGGTAAAAAAAAAAGAAAAAAAGATAAAATACACGGCGGACTTGAAGTATCAGCAAAACAGAAGCGGTGCGATAGTTCAGTCCCTGGTTTGTAGGTCAAGAAAAGGTTTCGCTTTTTCCTTTTAGATAAACTCTTTTTTTAATAAACAAACTTTGTATCATGCAATATGAATCCAAGTTCTATAAGTTTATCAAATTCCGTGTCACCGTTTTCACCCTTTAGTTGCTGCAGGGCGAAATGGTTGTCTTTCGTATCTGTTAAAGGGCCATTTATTGGGAGCTGTTTCCCTGTTTCTGTCGTTTCCCTGCGATATTTCTAATCTCGATGCCGGTCCGAGTCGACGGTCCCTCATGCGTAAATAGTATGTATGAAACGAATCTTCTTATAGAGGGAGGTATTTTAATCTGGTGGGCCCCGGCCCCGAGGTCGACCCCCTCCAAAGGGTCCCGAGACACTTTTGAAAGATGATTAATGGGGTAGAAGGAAAAGCCCGGGAGCTCAGGTTGACATTGATTTGCGCACAACCAGTTGTCCGTTTCTCTTTTTTTTTTTCTTTCTCAAAAATGTATATGCTTACAAACACACACGGTTAGCACGAATACACTCACTACACTTCCCACAGAATTATTACCAGTAATGATGATTGGAAATAATTATTTGCAGGAATCCTTAATGGCCATTTTCTGTATTTGTCGAGCATCAAATTTGACGAACTGAAAAGAGAAAGTGGTGAGGTACCATTTGAGAAATCTATGTTGGAATTAAAAAGAGACACCCCGACACAAGGAGTTACACTCGAGTAGATTTACTCAGTTACTTTCCATCTCCTCTGGCACCGAGGCATCCCCCCCGTCACATTCCTCCCTTCCCATATGCACTCGTTCACCCCTTCCCCCTGCTGTCTGGAGAAACTAGGAGGAGCCGTGACCCCTGTGCCACAAATCTGTGAACGGTTGGCGAATGAGGAAGCGCGGGGGGACAAGAGCACATCCGGCCTCGGCTGCGGAATTTTTTTTTTTAAAAATCCTGCAACCGCCGCTCGGCCTTCTTGCCGGCGAGGTGAAACCGGCAGACAGGTGAGTGACCTTTGACCCGGCCTGCCGCGGAGCTCCGCTCGACGCGCCAGGAATGTGTCCGCACCTCTCCACCAACCACGTCATGGCGGATGGGAGAGGGGAGGGGGTGGGATGTGTGTGTGTGTGCGTGTGTGCGTGTGTGTGTGTGTCTGTGTGAGGGGGGGAAGTCGGACACGGACACGCACACGCAGCCCAAAACCAAAACAGAGTGTGTGTGTGTGTGTGTGTGTGTGTGTGTGTGTGTGTGTGCGCGCGCTCGCCTCGGCCTCTCTGTTTAGGTCTACATTCTGTGGCTCTGTGTGAATGTAGGAGAGAGTGTTTTGGGAGCGAGAGTGATGGATGACTTAATCTGACGGGACGCGGAGAGAGGAAAGGTAGGTGTGTGTGTGTGTGTGTGTGTGTGTGTGTGTGAGAGAGAGAGAGCGGGTTGATAAGGATATTTTTGTCCAATTTGTGTGAAGAATTTCAAGGTCCGAGCTGGCGTTGATGCGTCTGCTCGCAAACAATCCCCTCAATGGCAAACGGAGATGAGAGGAGCTCCAGCAGAAGTCAACTCAAGTCATACTCTATTTATATGTATGTATTTATCTCTCTCTATATATATCATGACGCAGTTGTCTCTTGACACTTTCCACGTAGAACCACACACTTTAAAATGATTGAGGTTGGCAGCGGGGAAACCTTGAACAGATCTGAGCTTGACGCCGGCGGCCTTCTGCCTCGACCTGTTGGGGTAAAAAGATGGAGACAGGGGTGCCACGGGGGTCGGGGATTTGCAAAAGGAGAGAGCCCAGTGACTCTTTGGGGAAGACGTGACGGTACCATCAGGTAGCGGTGAACGGACGCGCGATCGTCTTTGGAACCGAACATTCCTGCCTCCTCCTAGTGTGTTGAAGTGCTATCGAGCAAGACACTGCTCCCCTGGTGCTGCGAGACGGCAGCCAACTGTTCGTGGTTCATCCATGAGGGGTTAAATGCAGAGAATGGATTTCCTCATGAGGGATTAGAAAGTATACAGTATTATTACGTGCAACATGGGATATTCCTCAGCAGAGTGAGCCTATGGGAGCTAGCCTAGTGCTAACTTTAAGCATTCGCAGAAAGAACGCCTTCGTGTCCAAGATCAAGACAGGAAGATGGTTCCACAAGGAGTGGAGTGCCGAGGCTCTGATGATAAAACGCCGGCCCAGACCTGCTCTTGACAAAGAAAAATCACCTGGGGGTATATTCTTTTATTCAATTGGATGCTGTATAAATAAAACCGAATATTATAAAAGAAGTGAAGATGAAGATGGATGGATGGATGGATGGATAAAAGAAGTTATATAAACATATGTCAGACTTCTGTAAACTGTCTTGGCGGCAGCTTCCTGCCATCGTCGGCCTCTTCACGTCCACATTCTGACACGATGACACAAGCTCGCCGGAGTTGAGCAATGGATAAGGGGGGAGTCAGGACAATCATATCGGTTGTCGCAAGCTGCGTGATTGCGCGATGCCTCATCACTCTCAGGGAGCCTACGTTTTTACCAGGAACTGACTCGCTCTCACGAGGAAGAATACCTCTCCGGCTTCTCCGCATCGGCTCCCCGGAGAATCCAGCAAAGCCCTAAATGGCCCCAAAACGCCGTCATATCTCAAAGAAGCGTGGCGCAGTGGAGTCTCTAAAAGCAGAACGGGCGCCGGAACATTCAGTTACCGAGCACCTCTTCTGTGGAAACATCTTCCAATAAGGGGACAGACACACTCTTCGGTTAAGAACAGGCTTAAAACCTTTCATTTTGAGAAAGCTTACAGACAGTGCTAGGCTAGGCTAGGCTAGGCCCTAGTTATTCTTGCCAAGGCTGACTCTGTTTAAGGATATGCCATGATGCACTTTCCTGTCCTCCCACTATTCCTATCCTTTCTGTACTCATGTCCTATCATCAACCTCCAATCTCCGACTGATTCCTGCCAGGTGTCCAACATTGTTATTTTTTTTTATGAATATTAAAGCTATTACTGCCTCATGTCAGCAATTACCCTGTAACATTTAGCGCTACTGTTATTATTAGTGATTCATAGCCTCCGTCTCTGTCACATCCCTCTATCTTGCTCCCTCGCTTTCCACCCCAACGGGTGGAAACAGAAGGCCACCCACACCGAGCTCGGATCCGTCCAAGGTCTCCGCACTGGTAAAAGGTTTCTTCGCCAATGCGGCCGAGTGCTTCCTCATGGGAGGACATTGGATTCCTGTAAATCATTTTAAACAGCCCAGATCTGCTTTACATGGAAAGCTTCATGAGATGACTGTGTTTTGAATTGACGTGATATAAATAAAATCTGACTCCCATCTGGTTGTAGGCGAAAGGAGGGGTTTCATTTCTGTTCGGCAACCGAAGATCAGTCAAGGTTGGATAAGTGAGGGCCATTTCTGCTGCGTTCTGCTCTCAAAAACAATTACTTCCTGAGATGGGGAAACTTTGAACAACCTTTGACAAGAAAAAAAGAAGCACGGAACGTCCGCGAGTTTTTCTTCGTGCAGAATCCAACGCCATCACGTCGCCTGTTAGCCACTGATCAATTTATCGCCTTGGCGTCGTTTTCATCCGACGTGAGCTTATCTCATGGGATGGATCGTGTGTATGCTGATATACTCCAACATGACAGTCTTTATTATTCATTCATACGCCTTCTCTTATAGTGTTCAGAAGAGTAGTGACATTTATATGGATTATTTTTCTACTAAACCTTCATTCATTATCTTTACTGCATATCCTGCATCCTGGGTGAGGGACTGGAACTGATCCCAGCTGTCAACGGGCGAGAGGCGGGGTTCATCCTGGTTCACCTGTCGCCAGTTGATCACAGGGCCACATATAGAGACATACAAATAGTCACTCTCTCATTCACGTCATACAGAGATACAACAATTCACTCCCTCATTCACACGTCATTCAGACATACAATCATTAACATTCTCATTCATGCAACCGTTCACTCACTCATTCACTTGCTGGGCGACTTTAGGTCTCAAATGAACCTCCTGAATGTTTTTGGACTGTAGGAGGAAACCGGGGCAGAAACCCATGCAGAGAGAACCATGCAAACTCCAAGGAGAAAGGCCTGTTGGAATCAAACCAGGTACCTTCTAGATGTGCAGCGGAAGCGCTAACCACTGCACAAACCTCCCACTAAACAGCCTCAGGGGAATAAAAAAAGTGGTTGTTAGACAAAAGGACTTATAAAGGATCATCTCATCTTATCTGAAAGCAGCTTTTTAGCCCAACTGTGCATGTATAATCCTGTCGATGCAAAATCTGGACAAAAAAATTAAACGCTGCGAAACCTTTCTGTTTGGAAGAAGTGTTTTCTTTTCTGGAATCAGTAACTGCAATGTTCTAAAAAAAAAAAAAAAAAAGTAAGGAAAATGGGACATGTTGTGCTTTTTGGTTAAACTGATGCTGATATTCCTAGAGGCTGCAGCCCTGGCACGAATTAGATTAGATTAATAAAGTAAGAAAGTTACAAAGTCGTCATTTCTTACGAGAATGGAATCGATATGGGTAACCGCGGCAACGGGTGTCCGATAGGCATGAGGGGCGCTATCGGAAAGTCACACGATAAGCCACCGTGTTACGATACGTTCACACGGAGATAAAATACTGCAGATTAAGTGCACAAAAATAGCCTGTTGTTGAGTATGTGGTACAAAGTTTTCAGATTTCCGACGCGGCGTTTTGTTTCCCTGACGAAACCCTGATAACCCTGTCGAAGCACAACACAAAGGCAAGGATGAACAATAATATTTATATAGATATATACAAATAACACTGTACAAGAGCACAAAAAGGAAGGAATAACAAGGAGTTTCTGAGTTCAGCTGTGGAGTGTAATATCTTTATATGTAACGCTCATAAACATCGGTTGTTTTGGATGCAGTTTTTTTTTGTTGTTTTTTTTAAAGAGTACACAAGGAGCTAAAGAGCTGGACTGAATCTGGACTGTGCTCATATTTAAACCTTTCTTTCTCCCCTGCCGACACACAGTCACACGCACTCACACACACACGCACACACACACACACACACACACACACACACACACACACACACACACACACACACACACACGTTCACGGGCAAATACATTCACGTTCGGGGCGAAACCCATTCACTCCGATTTCAACACAGGCACACCTGGACTGGCTAGGATTTAAACCACGTGTAGTGGCTTGTATGGCTTGTCGAGCGTCACTCGGGGTGCTTTGTACATTTGTGCTGCGCACACACACACAGACACACACAGATGCGCGCACACACGCAAACACATCCACACCCACGGTATTGCCACTGTCAGCGCGTGTGTATCCACATGCGGCACATGTGGACTGG
Organism: Fistularia tabacaria; assembly: GCA_901007705.1. Lineage (NCBI taxonomy): Eukaryota > Metazoa > Chordata > Actinopteri > Syngnathiformes > Fistulariidae > Fistularia > Fistularia tabacaria. Next base: position 192,216 of record CAAKHD010006151.1, read on the forward strand.
ACTGTCCTGAGTGGCTGGTAGGCGTTTCGTGTGAAGTGTGTGTGCAGTTGGTCTTCCTCTCCCGGCGTGTCCATGTTCCCTAAGTCCATCATCGGTCGGCTAAAGTGCTGCAGAGAGGAAGGCGTCGCCGGGGCCCAGACGGGCATTCGACCACTCCATAGTCCGGCGCGTCGGTCCGAATTCCTCCGCTTCGCAAGTCGCAGCAGCAAAAAGCAAAAGGAGATTTCTGCTTAAATCCTACATAGAAATGTAAGAGGGAGAGCTGGCGTTCAGCTCGAGCTCTCATTGGTTAGGAACGCCGCGAAGGTTGGGGTTTTCGACGGCCCCTCCTGTCCCCAGAACGTGCCCTCCCACCCCCCCCCAAAAAAAACACCCGGGCCGTTGCGGTTTAACAATCCACATTCGGAGGATAGGAAAAGACAAATCTGCGGCTTTGTTTTGTTCAGAACAGTCTCGTCTGTCCACACGTCCGTCTGTCCTCCAGCGTCCGTCCGTCCCCCCTGCCCTGACCCCCACCCCGCCCCCACCCGTCTACCAGTTGCAGTCTTTCTTGAGTAGCGTCAGGACTTTGCGCCCCAGGCTGGCTTTCCAGGGCTTGACGAAGCTCTTCATGTTGACCAGCAGGCGACCCTGCTTGCGGTCTGTGTGGCCCGCCACCAGGTACTCCACCCCTGAGGGACGGAGGTCACAGTGTCAAGCCAACTTTGCCGTGCGCCGTGAATTTAGATTCTAAAAATATATGCCTGCACTTTTTACTGGTTCGGTTTGACGCAGACTTCAGCATTAGCTACTCTTGGAAACAGTTGTAAATAATAACATTTTATTTTGGGCACCTTACTCGACACTCAAGGAGACCAAGGATGCTGCGGTGAGCCAATCCCCGGCTGACCCTGGAGCGAGAGGCGGGGTGTAACCTGCACCTGTCAATCACCAGGCCGCATCCAGAGGCGTCCAACTGTTCGCTCTGTCTTTCTCCAAAATGAGCCTACTGACTGATTTTGGACCGTGGGAGGGAGACAGAGAACCCGGACAGAAACCAGGCTGACATTTTCATCTGGGCTGAATTTCGATCCCATATTATCTATATTTTAAACAAATGCATCTTTTGTATGATTGCATGACTACTAATGTTCATGTTTTGATTGTTCCAATCGGCTAAGTCTGGGCTAGCCTGGACGAGGAGCGTTTTCTCTGTGTGTGTGTGTGTGTGTGTGTGTGTGTGTGTGTGTGTGTGTGTGTGTGTGCGTGCGTCTGACCTGGGTTGAGGATGGGACATGTGCAGCCCCGCGCTGTCCAGGACTCGGGGTAAAGGGTCACTCGACCCCGCTGGATCTTCACCTTGGTGTTCTGACTGAGCACCTTCTGAACTTTGACCTCCACCTCAGCGTGGGAGCCCTTGTCGTGGGCCGACAGAACCTTCACCTTCAGCACTGCGAGGAAGAGAAGGCAGAGCAGGACACGGGGATGTGAATGTCTATTTTTTTGTCTTTTATTGATCAGCTGTTTTTTCGACAGCGGGCTCGTAAACATGGAGGTCGATTAAGTCTTACCGTAGGCGTAATTCATGGTGCAGAAGAGTTTACTGTTTGTCAGGGCTTGCTCTTTGCACTCACACTTCTCTGCAGGGGACACAGGCATGGATTAATATTTCTGGCATAACTGTGTGCGTACGTGTGTGTGTGTGTGTGTGTGTGTGTGTGTGTGTGTGGTCCTGAACGCTTGTACGTAGAGTCATAAGAATGCAAGCATGGTCTGTGTGTCCAGTCAGGAATGTGCCAATGAAAGCTGTAGTTACATGGTGGCAGCAGTGGGGGGTCCAAGTGTAGGGACACTTGGAGAATGTCCATGCACATGCACACACACACACACACACACACACACACACACACACACACACACACACACACACACACACTCGATGTCACCGGCATAATAAAGCACAAAGGAGAGTTCATGCAC
>CAAKHD010006153.1:7449-18201 GCA_901007705.1 Fistularia tabacaria
TGTTGTTGTTTTTTTTTTGGGTTCGGATGCGGCTGTGTTGAGTTATTTTTGCCTTATTATTGGGTTATGGATGAGTTGCTGCTAATTTATGTTTGGGTTGTTTTGAGTTATTGCTGAGTTATGATTGGTTGTTTTGAGTTATTGCTGAGTTATGATTGGGTTGTTTTGAGTTATTGCTGAGTTATTGTTGAATCATGATTGGGTTATGATTGAGTTATTGCTGAGTTATGATTGGGTTATGATTGAGTTATTGCTGAGTTATGATTGGTTGTTTTGAGTTATTGCTGAGTTATGATTGGGTTGTTATTGAGTTATTGCTGAGTTATTGTTGAATCATGATTGGGTTATGATTGAGTTATTGCTGAGTTATGATTGGTTGTTTTGAGTTATTGCTGAGTTATGATTGGGTTGTTTTGAGTTATTGCTGAGTCATGATTGGGTTATGATTGAGTTATTGCTGAGTTATGATTGGTTGTTTTGAGTTATTGCTGAGTTATGATTGGGTTGTTTTGAGTTATTGCTGAGTCATGATTGGGTTATGATTGAGTTATTGCTGAGTTATGATTGGGTTGTTTTGAGTTATTGCTGAGTCATTGCTGGGTCATGATTGAGTTACTATTGAGTGACAGGGGTTGTTTCTTCATCCCAGGACGCTCTGTCCTTGGATGCTGAGAATTTCAGACATACAAAGGAAACCTGGTGGGTTGGAGGTTTGAGTGTCTGTGGGTTGAGACACGGAAAGGTGTGGTTAGCGCCTAGCACGAATGGGTGAATGGGTGAATGTGATCCGGTGAGGAGATGAAAGGTTATATAAGTGGAGACCATCTATTCAAACATCTCTGACGGTTCAAACTGAGCGTTTCCAGACCTTCAAGGATCCTTCCAAGTCTGCAGACATGTTCGTTCTTCTCAGTTTGCAGGATGTCCGCCGCCTACCTTCTGCTGCTGATGCTCCCCCTGGTCTCGGCCCAGACCTACCACTGGGGGCCCTGCCCGACCCCCAAGGTCCAGCCCAACTTCAACCTGCAGGAGGTAACACGGGCTCCTCTCCGCCTGGCAGGAACTCCCCCGGCGGCTCCGGATCAATAACGGCTCTGTCCACAGTACCTGGGCAGGTGGTACGAGATCTGGAAGCTCCCGGCCTCCTTCGAGAGAGGGAAGTGTATCGAGGCCAACTACGCCCTGAGGAGGGACGGGACCATCCGGGTCCTCAACTCCCAGTTCTAGTGAGTATCAGAGTACCTTGCTGAAGTACCTGAGTACACCCACCTCGACTATCAGACACCTAAGGAATGTGCCGAGGTGAATGTTCTCCAAACTCCAGCCCCGTTCTCACTGCGGGAGCCCTTAGCGGCTCCGAGAAGCTCTGAGGAACCAGGCTGCGTCTCAGTGCTTTCGGACAGCAGAGGAACCAGGAACCGTGGACTTTCCGCTCCTGGTACCATCTTACGGTTCCACAGGAACTCAGAAGTGCCCGGTGATTGGTGGAACTCATAAGCCACGGCCATTAGCAGATACCTCTTGCGCATGGACTTGCAGCAGGTGTGAGTTAACTGCAGCAACAAGATGAATCGCATTAATCGGGCAAATAAATGATTGATTAATCGCTTAGCCCTAAAATGATTAGGACTGTTTTAGGTCATTGGTCCTGAGTATGACCTCCTTCGCTTCATTTCTCCAGTGAAATGTATTTCAACAAAAACGATAAGAACAGCAAGTCTGGTAAGATCATCCGTCGAAGTTCAGTTTATCTCCTGAACCTCCAGAGGTTCCCAGAGCTGCCGGGCTTTGGACAACCCATGGTGTCCCATGGCCGCGTCCTTCTCCTCGCCACCCCGGTGGCCCTCAGACACTGTTGGACCCGTGGAAGTTGCTCCACCGGTGGGACGGCGTGGAATCAGAGTTGTGATCTGCGTTCTCACGGCCCAGAGCTGAAGATACCGTCGCGTGTGAGAGGGTAAATTCCCCGCTGACACGTGACTTTGTGTCTGTGTGACTCAGCAAAGAGAAGGTGAGGACGGCAGAAGGTACAGCGGTGGTCCACGACCCGCGAGAGCCGGCCAAGATCGGAGTCAGCTTCTCCTACTGTAAGTATCCATTTCCTTCGACACCGACCCGTCCATGAAAACACCGCTGCTTAAATTGGATTTGGGGAGGAAGCGGGACAGACTTGCTCTGAGGTTCTCCGTCAGGAACAACACACACTGAATGATTAAGATCTGGTGATCCTGAGGCAGCTGCCTCCACGCATGGGTCATGACTCTGACAAGGACCTTCTGTCCGTGGAGGCCTTCAAGGCGTCAGGATTTCTGTCGGAACGTGCTGATGTCAGCACAAGTCATGCCCAGCGGGATGAAGAGACATTGAGTCAGGGCTCAGGATTAGGGTTCCGGATTTGGGTTCAGGATCAGGGTTCAGGATTAAGGTTCAGGATTCAGGATTAGGGTTCAAAATTAGAGTTCAGGGTTCAGGATTAGAGTTCAGGGTTCAGGATTAGGGTTCAAAATTAGGGTTCAGGGCTCAGGATTAGAGTTCAGGGTTCAGGGTTCAGGATTCAGGGTTCAAGATTCAGGGTTCAGGATTCAGGGTTCAGGGTTCAAGATTCAGGGTTCAGGATTCAGGGTTCAGGGTTCAGGGTTCAGGGTTCAAGATTCAGGGTTCAGGATTAGGGTTCCGGATTTGGGTTCAGGATTCAGGATTAGGGTTCAAAATTAGGGTCCAGGGTTCAGGATTAGGGGTCATTTGATCACTGTGCAGGATTCAGGATTCAGGATTAGGCTTCAGGGTCCAGGTCCAGGTCCAGGTCCAGGTCCAGGTCCAGGTCCAGGTCCAGGTCCAGGTCCAGGTCCAGGTCCAGGGTTGATGTCTTCATGGACGGGCCCGTTGCTGCCCAAACCATCTTCCCCGTCCTCCCCTCAAACCCCCTCCTTCCATGTGACCTTTGCCCCAGTTACCCCGTACAGCCCCTACTGGATCCTGACCACGGATTACTCCAGCCTGTCGGTGGTTTACTCCTGCACCGACTTCCTGCGCATATTCCGGGTGGAGTACGCCTGGATCCTGGGCCGCTCGCGCTTCCTGCCTCCGGAGACCATCCGCTACGCCGAGGAGCTGCTGACGGCCGAGGGGATCGACCTGACCAGGATGACGGCCACGGACCAGACGGGCTGCAAGGACGACTAGAGAACCCCGGACCTCCCGCCGGATCTCCCGCCGTCACGGCAGACCTGCAGATCCTGCTCTTCATCACCGCTACCTTTCTGCTGAATCCTAACCAAATACATACATTTGCATCTCAGTGCCTTGACTCTGCTTTCATTGCTCATCAGAAACACTCAGCTGAGGTCAGCAAAGGTCAGGTGAGGTCAGCAAAGGTCAGGTGAGGTCAGGTGAGGTCAGATAAGGGGCGGGCGGCACAGTGGTTCTGTGGTCAGAGCTTCTGCCTCACACTGAGAAGGTCCCCGGTTGGATTCCTACAGCAGGCCTCTCTGTGTGGGCTCTCCTAATGTTCTCCCCCATCGCTTGATTCTATCGGAGGAGATCTGCCGTCCACCATGTTGGACTGATCTTCTGGCCCTCTCTGAAAGCTGTGACCATCCAATCACGCTGCGCTCTAATTTACGATGGGTGAGCACGTCCTGCAAGAAGGTTCATGGTTGGATCCTTGGAGGGCTCTCTGCGTGGAGCCTCCAGGTTCTCCCCGTGTCTGCTGGGGTTCCTCAGGGTTCACCGGGTTCCTCCCACAGTCCAAACACATGCAGGAGCTTCACTGGAGAGACGTGTGTATGGTTGGATGTCTCTACATGAGAGCCCCGCCTCTTACCCAGTCACAGCAAGGATAGGCTCCGCCCCTCCTGTGAGCGTCCCCTGGTGAAACGGCGCCCCCTGCTGGCCCCCGGCCGCGCTGGGTGTGCCGCCCGGACCGCCGAGCTGCACCACAGCTTCAGATCCACGTCTGCCGGCCGGAGGAGTGTTCGGGGTCTTCATTTGAGACCCGACTCTGACACGCAAACTGGATTCAGCCCCAGATGTGTGTGTGTCACCGCACACGCGGCACACATCACCACGCACACACCGCCTCCTCAGCGGGTCCTTTCTTCGACAAGCGCTGAACTGTTATTGTCAGAAAAATGGACAATGCAAAGAATTCTGGTGTCGGCCGGAACGTCAACAAACCGGAAAGTTCTCCCAAACTTTGCAAAAAAGCATGAGTCCGACCAATTTTTTTCCGGCCGGTGATATTTTGTGCCGCTTGCTGATGCCAGTTATCCAGCAGGATTGTTCAGGAGGTCACATCTAGAAGTCAGAAACACCAGCATTCACGTTAGAAGCTTTTACAAATCTGTAGAATAACACGGTGGCAGCCAGTGGACCTGTCAGGTGCCAGAACTGAATATTTCCTGAATATCACTGGTGTGTGTGTGTGCGTGGAGGCGTGCAGGCGTGCATGCGTGCGCGTGCATGCGTGCATGTGTGTGTGTTCGGTGTGTGTGTGTGTGTGTGTTTGTGGTGGAGGTCCACTCGCCTGTCCCACTCTGAGCCCCTCACACCACATACCGCCGTGGACCAGCAGATGAACAGCATCCCCTCCTCTGCAGGACTTGAGCAGAGCTTTGGCAGGTAAGCAGACCTCAGCCCAGCTCCACTCCTGCTCCTTTACACACATTCCCTCCCAAACACGCATGCTTTTCATCACTACTCATTTTCCATCTTTTGGCCTGTGGGAGGCTTGAATGGGTGCGTTGCTGTTGTGTCTGGGGCTGTGATTTTTTCTTTTGTTTCTTCAGGAGAGCAGGATGAAGTGTTTGGTTTGGCTCGGTATTTTCCTCTGCGTCTTTGCCTCCCGACTCAACGGTGAGTCCCTCAAATCATACCTTCCTTTTTGTTTTGTCCTGCAGGGCAAAGCCCATGTGTGGTGACGCCGTCTAACGCGTGCGGGGTGATTAAGCATATCTACAAAGTAGCCGAGAATCCGGAGTGATTTCTCATCTATGAGAGTGTGTTTGTCTCCGCTGCGCTCTCACAAAGGGGACTCTGTCTGACCCTGAATTCCTGCAGGTTCAGACTGTGTGTGTGAGCGTGAGTGTGTGAGTTCGAGTGTGTGTGTGTGTGTGTGTGTGTGTGTCTGTTTACTCTTGTCACCGTTCGGTGAAATTATTTGGAGCCGCAGGCTGCTAACCTGAAATCCAGCGGGAGGAACCTCGCTCTCCAGTGTTCCCCGCATGAATCCTGTCTTTGTTTGCGGGCCTGCTTGGAATGCTTGCAGGCGGTAATTTTGTTTTCTCTCTTCCTCTCTTCCTCCTCCTCCTCCTCCTCCTCCTCTTCCTCACAGAGGCCAGAGTCATCCCAGAAGGAGGTACTGTAACCGCCGGACATGTTAATACGCCCCGACAAAACCAAAAGCTTGGCTTTTTAAATGAGTCAATAAAAACAAGCGAGCATATTGGTGGAGTGTGGGAGAGTAGATGAGAACCTGTGAAAACATTCAGAAATGCTTGAGTTGACTCCTGTTCAGTGCAGTTGTTTGGTATCAGGATATTTTCCGTCGGATAAACAATATTTTGCAAACATCACAAACTGCTGACATTGTTTTCGGAAGGTGACACAGTGATTTACACCACGTCTCGCATTTCAGTGCCGTACGATGAGCCCCCGGCCGTGCCCTACTGGCCGTACTCCACCTCCGACTTCTGGAACTACATCGAGTACTTCAGGTCCATCGGGGCCTACAACCACATCAACGAAATGGCCCGGGCCTTCTTCGCCCACCAGCACCTCGGAGACACGCTGGGATACGAAACCAACGCGGGACACGAGCACTGAGGAGGCCGAATCAGACGCAGAAATGTCCCGGGGGTTGTTTTTGTCCAAAGTAAATATAAAGGGAGACGAGCGAGTGAAAGCAGGGAGGGGGAGGAAGAATCGGGGGACTTGAATGATGTGTCAGAGTGAAAATACACTTTCTTGGAACAACCAATGGTACTGCGTGTGATGTTATAGTGCAGCCAAACACCTAGAGAGTTAGAGAAAGTAGCCTAGGATTGTGCAATATGCCGAAAAATAAATAAAACATTTCCAAAATGCATTGACGTCCATACAATGATTTAAACCCGGACCGCACTGTGAATTGCTGTTTAATCGGAAGCGGAACCTTCGGCGGCTGCAGAGACACTCCGGAACATTTAGCTGCCGCACCCGCCTTGTTTTGGTCGTCGCCGCGAAGCTAGCTCGGATCCCAGAGGAACATCTGTGGCATTTCCACCCCTAAAACACCATGAAGCCGGCGGTAGACGAGATGTTTCCCGAGGGCGCCGGTCCCTACGTGGACCTGGATGAGGTTTGTGGACCAACATCTGCTAAAATGTCCGCGTCTTTCATTCAATCCATCGAACTGCTAGCTAGCAAACGTTAGCTAGCTAAAGTTAGGCTGCACCGTGTTAGTCACTGAATATGAAAAGTGTTAGCTTTCTTGTGGGTATATTTAGTGATCGGAAAATATATGTTTTCCTTATTGGCGGTCTTTTCCCTCGAATTCATCGTTTCAAGTAATTCTCCGACCACAGGTATTTTGATTCCTGTCACTTAGACGCGAAAATGCAAAGCTTGGAAGCAGGCAGAGGATTTTAAGTGCCGACGGTCAACAGCGCCGAGCCGTTGGGAGGATGGAGGAAAGACTATCAGCCAGAAGGAAAGGAAAGGTGGAGAAGAAGGAGGTGTGAGAAGAAGCCATGGTGTCAGCTTTGGAGACACTGAAGAGAAGACAGGAGGCAGCAGAGGGGTAGATGTGGAGGTTCCTCTGTGGGAGTGAGGAGGATGGAGAGGATCGGGAAGGAGTCCATCAGAGAGACGGCACATGCTAGATGTTCTGGAGATGAAGTCACAGATGATGAGGTGGTTTAGACATGGAAAGAGGAGGGATGGAGAAGGTCTGGGTAGAAGGATGCTGAGGTTGGAGCTGCCAAGCAGGAGATCTGGAGGAAGACCAGAGAGGAGGTTCATGGATGGAGGCAGAGGGTGATGGTTATATTTACATGAACGTTCTTATTCTTATCCCTTAAAAGTCACTTCAAGGAACAAATGATTTCCATGCAGCTGCACAACCTTCATACTTGAGGTTCAGACGTCAATCAGAATCACAAATGCTTTCCTGATCCTGGAGGAAAGTGAGTGTTCTCAGTTGTGCAATAAAGAAAACAAAATAAAATGAGATGAAAACAGAAACAAATAAATACATATCAAGATATAACTGGTATCAATATGTGGGCTCTCTAAGTCCACCTCCTCAAACCACCAAGGGGTTCCACCGGGTTGCGAATGAACGACGATCCTCGGTCCGTCAGGAGCCATTTGTTTCTCCTGACTCTGCGTCTGTGCTGGCAGGCAGGGGGCAGCAGCGGCCTGCTGATGGACCTGGCGGCAAATGAAAAGGCAGTTCACTCGGATTTCTTCAACGGTAAGCAGCCTTTTCCGCTCCTCTCCTCCGCCGAATCAGTCCCAATGTCATCTACTACCAGCAGAGAAAGAGGTGACCCTGAAACACCTTCACGTCTCCGTGCAGGCGATACAGGGATTTCAGCCTTTGACGGGCTTGTCGATGGAGTTTGTGGACATGAATGTCAGTACTGACATGACACCAGTATCCTGGTGTGTGTCGGAGTGAGATAGATGGATAGCACGGATTCACATTGTTTCAATTTAACTCTTGAGTGGTTCTTAAAAACACAGCAAAGGAGCCAAAAATATTGAGATGAGTTTGACGAGAGGGGGAAGTGGCTCATTCATGAGGAGACGAGGAAGAACGGCCGTTGCCCTGAACAACCAGGGGATGAATAGAAACATGTCTTCAAGCATAAAGTCGGTGAAATCCCTCTGTTTTTATCCTGACCTTCCACGTGTGTCACACGTCTCATGGAGGGGTGGGGGGGCGTCTTATCAGCAGATGGTTTCTGATAGAAAATAGGAAATTGTAATATTGTTTTTCGCGGGTTAGTTCTGCATGAGGCGTCTTACGCGCTTTTATCACTCCACCACTTTGTGTTTTCACATTAACCTTCAAAATCCCTGTTGTTTCTCCTTCAAAAAAAAAAAAAAAAAAAGGAATCAGAAATAAGTGCGCAAGCGCACACATTGGAGGACACACACACACACACACACACACACGCACAGAAAAACATCAAGCTAATCTGTTTTCCGTCTTGCAGCGCTAGCTGCAGGCAAAACAATTTTGGCTCAGCAGCGCACGGCCTACAATGAAAAGAGCTGATTGTTAAAACAAGGGAGTCGTAAGAGGGCCGAGGAGGAGGAGGAGGAGGAGGACGGTAAAGTCAGTTTATAGCTGCTGTCAGACGGAAACTCAGCAGGACTCTCTGCCAGTCAGCTGCATTAAACACACACACACACACACACACACACCAGGGTTGTTAACACCGCTAATACAGATGTTCTGTGAATTCCCCTCAACCCCTTTGCAGAGTAAGTCATATCTCATGTTTATACACACACACACATAGATTCAGGGGCTTTAATCCTACAAAGGCTCTTCATGCTCGGAGCGCACGACAACCCCGTAGGGACGTCTGGTGAGCACTCAAGGACAAATAGGGAAAAAAAAAACGCAATCTGTTCAAATAATGAATCATAAAAGTGCGTATGGAAAGTCAAAGTCAAGATTACTCCCAGTCAACATGGATTATCACATCCAACTGACGTGAGAGGAACCGGTGTGGAAGGCGTGTCTGCTGAGGAGGAAAATCTCTTTTTATCTCACTTTGTCACATTTCGAGTCCTAATCGTGATTGGGCGTGAAGTTGAACCATTCAAGGGTTTGGCGAGGAGCAAAAGGCACCCTAAACTGTTAATAAACCTGGCATTTCGGCAGGCACATCCTCCTCTCCCCGGACCGAAAGTCCAATTTCCCTCCGTCATTGCACGTTTTAGGTGTTCTTAGTTTTCCGTCAAACACTTGAATGAATTCCTTGCCTTGTTCTTTTGTTTCCTCCTCCTCGCTCAGACTTCGAGGACCTGTTCGATGACGACGACCTGCAGTGACGGAGGAGCCCAGACACCTGTATCTCCCTGTGAATATGTACATAAATAACCCGGACGGGCCTGTTATTCCCTCCCGGCCGCCCAGCTGAAATAAAGCCCTGGATTGTTTTCCACAAAGAAAAGCGTGGTGGCTAACCAGGTGTGGGCGAATTCTGTGGATCCCTTGCATTCCAGCGCCCGAGAAAATTATGAGTATGGTTTTGGGGCCGTCGTGTTCGAATCCGCTCGCGGCCCGATTGCAGGTTTTGCGGGCTCGGCGGAACACCTGCCGGGAACACGTAATTACATACGAGATGGCGTGTCGATGCGAGCGCCACGCTGGCCCAGGACCGGAGCACAACACGTGGAATATACCATTAAATAGAGTTTGGAAAGCCGTGAATCATCCAGAGGCCCGGAAGGGACGCAGGTACATGTCTCCTATCTGGAGAGGCATCAGAACGCTTAGATTTATTCCTCGGGGTCGTCTTTAGACGGCACTTACTCATCCCAATCCAATAATCCACAAACGAAAGACGTCCCTCTCTCCCTATCTCAAAACAACCCCAAAATAAAGACATGATGGATTTTGGACTAAATCAATTTGTGGCATGAAAGCCGATGTTGACAATGAGAGAATAAACTGATAAAAGCACCGGCAGCTGCTTTGCTGGAGTCTCAGGCTCCTCAGTCTCTACACTAAATGTCCTGCTGCGTTTTCAGATGCAAACTCAGGACCCTGGTGTTCGACCCGGAACTGAGTCTTCATCTTCTCCCTCTGAACGTCTGCAGAGCGTCAAGAAGACGCCACTTAAAGCGGCCCGCCGTCGGCCGGGCCCGGGTCGGTGGCGGGCCGGTCCTGGTCCTCGCAGCGCCGCAGATGTCCTCAGTCACGCGGGCGGCGGTCATACTTGCCCTCACGCTTCACGTCTCCTTGAGCAGATGGTGAAGCATCGCGTATCTTCATACCTGCAGAGAGTTCATGTTTTTCACCGCATGGCAGAATGAGACACATTTTCCATGACGGGGAAAGAAAAGCATCACGCTGGAGCAGAAGGTGCCTGCTCGGATCCCCACAGGAGGCCGTTCTGTGTGGAGCCTCCATGTCCTCCCCGTGTCTGCGTGGGGTTCCTCAGGGTTCTCCGGGCTCCAGCCCCCCCCCGTGATCCATCAGGTCCAGCCTCACACTCAGAGCTCTTCATCTGCAGAAGGAGAATCCACCAGTGGAACAACAACTTAATGAGCCTCATCAAACATTAAAATCTGATCTAGATGTTTGAGGCTGGGTCACCAGACCTTTCACAGTCTCACCTGGAGGCGGCCTTGCAGATATGCATTCATTCACACGCGCTTCACATCCATAATGTCAACCCCCGGCGGTAAACACACCGACTCTGAGACCCGCTGACGTCCACCCGGAGGAGAACCGGACCGGAAAGCACGGCGGAGACACCTGGAGACACCTGGAGACACCTGGAGACAACTGAAACCCAACCTCACCCGCTGACATTTCCACTTGATTCAGGTGTTGAGGTGAGTCAGGTTTTTACAGCCGCTGCTCCTGCCTCATCTTCCATATTTAAACCAATTCTCAAATGACGTGGCTCTAAAAACCACAAGTTCTTTGCTCTTTCAGGTAACTTCACAGCTGGAAGGGCCTCCTCGTGTGTGTGTGTGTGTGTGTGTGTGTGTCTGAAGAGGGGCATGCGCAGACACGGTAGCGCC
>CAAKHD010006155.1:0-34117 GCA_901007705.1 Fistularia tabacaria
CTTGTACTTGCCACAGGAAGACTCGATCTCCTCGTGTCTGCATCTCAGGTTCTCCAGTTTGTCCTCCAGCTGCTGACAGGCGTCCACCGTGTCCTCGAAGTCCCGCAGCAGGATGCTGTTCCCCAGCAGTCCACGCTCCTCCTTCAGCCTCAGGTTGCTCCTCTGCAGGCCCCTGCAGGCCCGCTTGGTCCAGGTCAGGAGGTCCCTCCGCTCCGACACGGCGGCCTCCAGCTCGGCCAGTTGGTCCCGCTTGGCCTGGAGTTCCCTCTGGCTCCAGTCCAGCTTCTCCTTGACGTTGGACAGGACCTGGAGACACAAAGCTCGGTGACCGACGATCCCCGCGCGTCCGATTTGAGGCGGAGGGTTTCCTACTCGCCTCCAGGCAGCTGCCGATCTTCTTCTGCAGCTTCATTGAATCTTCTCCTTGCTTCTCGGCCTGCTTTTTCTGCTCCAGCCTCATGGCCTGCAGCTGCTCGAAGCGGAGCTGCAGGGGGCGGCTGGCTCCTTCCTCCTGCTTGTAGAGCTCCGCCTCCAGCCTCTGAATCTTGATCTTCAGCTTGATGTTCTTGAGGCGCAGCTTGATCAGCTGTTCCTGCTGGAGCTGCTCCGAGGCCAGGGCCGATTCCACTTTGGCCTGCGCCGCCTGTTTGCCCAGGCATCGGCTGAGCAGCATCACAGCTACATCCTGCTTCAGAGCCATGAGCGCTCGCCACTCGTGTTCCACCTCGACACAAATACAACACACCGTTGGCCAGCAGCCACAAATACCTGCAAACGTCACGGTTGGTTTTCTCAAAACGCATCGGAGTCCAGGGCTGACCTTCTCCTTGTCTCACGAAAACATGATTTCCTTGAAAGGCTAACCCTTGATATCTTACATCCGTCTGCGTGATCTCATCGCCTCTTGCAAGCAATCAATCATTAAGAGCAGAATTGATAATCTTATCATTCAACATGCTATATCAATGTATGTGATTGTTTTATGCTAATTTCCTACATATTGAACATATCTATACTTATGCAATGAATATACTTACATCATTCATTCTGTCTACCAAAGCTTCTGAATTGCCACTGCAAATGATTCAAACAATAACTGATCAGCAATCACTGGTGACACTTAGTCACTTATTGTTACGCAGAACCTTAACTTTTGTCATTCAAGGATGTAAAATGATCATAAATGCAAATGAAATAACCTGAGAGTATCATGAAGGACAATGTGTAGAAGACAGTGGTGACAGCAGCGATGCTGGATGGTTTACAAACAGTGACAATGAAGAAAAGACAGGAGGCAGGAGGAAGATGTGGAGGTTCTCTTTGGGAGTGACCAGGATGGAGAGGATCAGGAATGACATGGTAGATGTTTTGGAGAGAAGTTCAGAGATGGTTGGGTCATGGACAGAGGAGGGAGAGTGAAGATATGGAATTGGAGGTCTAGATGAAGACCAGAGAGAAGATGTATGGAGGTAGGGAGAGAGGACATGAAGAGAGGAGGATCCAGAGAACAGGCTGAGATGGAGAAGGTGGACTGGCTGTGGAGACCCTGAAGGGAGAAGCGAGTCATCACTTTGAACAGCTGTAATTCCATTCTCACTGCAAGGGAGAGACTTCCTCCATCAGTTTGCAGTGCGGCTCGGTTTTCCAAAGGCAGTTGTATGTGATTGGTATGAACATTGAAAAAGGTGATTATCAATAATGTTTTAACTTTACTATCCGGCCCTATTTTTTCCAAATTGAAGCCGAACCACTGACACGTACCTCATCCAGCTTTTCCTGGCAGCCCTTCTTCAGCTCGTCGGCCTGCTGCTGTGCAATCTCCGAGTCGGTGGCGTGCTGTTGCTTCATCTCCGTCAGGATGCTCCTGTACTTTTCGTAGTCCTGCACCGGCACCTCCCTCTGGAAGAACTCCGCCAGCTTCATCTGGAGCAGGTTCTTTTGTTCGCTGGCGTCGTCTCCCTCCGCCGCCTCCCCTTGGGTTTGAGCGGGGTTTTCCATCGAGCTAGCGTCTTCTTTCTCTGCGGGAGCTTTGTCCTTCTCCACCAACATAACCCCGACCTCATCGGACTGGCCTTCACTTATCTTCTCACTCACACCGCTGCCGTTCTTTGGCTTGGCCGAAGCTGATTCTTCTCCGTCTCTGGAGGATTCTGCAGCTGTTTTGGCATCGCTCTCAGGCACTGCATCCATTCCGGATCGGAAAAGCAAAGGACAATCAAAAAGTTGGACTCCTCTCCTTGTTCCTCTTCTCTGAGCTTCTAAGGCAGTCTGAGTTGTGTCATAAGTGGAAGTCCTGAAGATGATGGAAGCTGTGATGTCACATAGGGGGAAGCCGTGATGACACCTAGATGCTACTGGTGGAGAGAACTTGATGTCACACAGCCTGATCCAATGGCCGACCCAATGCGACGCTCTAGGTGTGATTTTATTTCGCCGCTTTACGTACGCTTCCCAAAGAAACCAGGTAGCATTGTTTTTATCGGAACTCTGGATTTGTATGAGGGAGTCTGGAGTGGCAGAGAAGTACGTTAGACTGGTGCAGGACATGTATGCTAGCTGTGAGACAGTGGTGAGGTGCTGTAGGTGTAACAGAGAAATTCAAGGTGGAGGTGGGACTCCATCAGAGATCAGCTCTGAACCCCTTCTTGTTCACTATGGTGATGGACAGGCTGACAGATGAGGTCAGACAGGAATCTCCATGGACCATAATGTTTGCATATGATGTTGTGATCTGCAGTGAGAGCAGGGAGAAGGTGGAGGAACATCTCCAAAGGTGGAGGTGTGCTCTGGAAAGGAGAGGAATGAACGTTAGTCGCAGCAAGACAGAATCTATGTGTGTTTGAATGAGAGGAACCCGGGTGGACCGCTGAGGCTGCAGGGAGTCGAGATCAAGAAGTTGGAGGATTTCAAGTACATAGGGTCAAAAGTCCAGAGCAGTGGAGAAGAGGTGAAGAAACGGGTTCCAGCAGGTTGGAATGGGTGGAGAAAAGTGTCAGGGGTTCTATGAGATAGAAGAACATCAGCCAGAAGGAAAGGAAAGGTGGAGGAGACAGTGGTGAGAGCAGAGATGATGGATGGTTTGGAGAAAAGACAGGAGGCAGAGCTGGAGGTGGCAGAGATAAAGATGTGGAGGTTCTCTTTGGGAGTGACCAGGATGGAGAGGATCAGGAATGACATGCTAGATGTTTTGGAGAGAAGGTCAGAGATGGTTGGGTCATGGACAGAGGAGGGAGAGTGAAGATATTGGAATTGGAGGTCTAGATGAAGACCAGAGAGAATATGTATGGAGGTAGTGAGAGAGGACATGAAGAGAGGAGGATCCAGAGAACAGGCTTGGATGGAGAAGGTGGACTGGCTGTGGAGACCCTGAAGGGAAAAGCCTGAAGGAAAAGAAGAAGACAAAAAACAGGGCATGGATAAGGATTCCTAATCAGATGGCTGGAGGGCCATGGAGATCCTTGTATGGAACACAAAACAAGGTAAAGGCTGAGGACCAGGGTTGAAAAAACACAAGCACAACATTGTTACTTAGCAGTGTTTCATCTGGTAGCAGTGATTAGTTTAAGGCTTATCTTGATTGTACACAATAGATCCTTTGGATGTCCTTCAGGGGTCGCCACAGCCAATCATCTACCTCCTTCTCACCTCCTCCTCTGCATCCTATTCTCTCACAACATCTCACTCTATGTCCTCTCTGACCCCATCTCGAAATCTTCCTCTAGGCCTCCTGCCTGGCAGTTCCAACTTCCTTCAACCCAGATCTTAACCATCTGACCTTCTCCCCAGAACATCTAACATGTGCTGTCCTCGAATGGACTCAATCCTGATCCTCTCTGTCCTCCTCACTCCCAAAGAAACCCTCGAGTTCATCTGTGCTGCCTCCAGCTCTGCTCGCTGCCTCTTCTTCAGTGTCTCCAAAGCAGACAGCCTGGCCGCTCTCACCTCCATCTTCTAAACCTTTGCTGTCATTCCTACTGATACTCTTTTATCACCCCTGACCCTTTCCTCCGCTAGGACATGTTTCTCCATCTCTTTTCCACGCTCTCCATTGCTCTGGATAGTTGACCTCAAGGAAGTCCTCCACCCTCTTTATCTCCACTCCCTGTAGCCTCACTATTCACACATGTATTATTCTATTCTCTCCTTTCCTGAGCTTACCTCCACCTCTGGAGATGTTCCACCTCTTGCTCCCTGCACTTACTACAGATCACAGTGTCATCTGCAAACATCCTGGTCCATGGAGATCCCTGTCTAACCTCATCCGTCAGCCTGTCCATCACCACTGCAAACAAGAAGGGGCTCAGAGTTGATCCCTGATGCTCTCCTACCTCCACCTTGAACTCCTCTGTCACATCTCACCACAGTGTTACAGCCGTCGTCCATCTCTTGGACCACTCGAACACACTTCACGACACACTACAACCTACAAGTTGCAGGCATGAACCTTTGAATGTGTGGATTAAAGATTGGCTTGAGGAGTAAATCGATATAATGCCCTGTTAAAGGACACAAAAACGAGGCAATGTGGAACCTGACAGAGCACAATGAGTGGGTAAATGAAAATAAAGTTACATTTCTTGCACAACAGATGAGCGACGACGATTCATTTCAAATAGCAGAAGAGTTCCTGCTTTTAATTACCCAAGGATTATTATCTACGATTTTAATTTTCATTTGAGAAACCGGCTCATCCAGAGAGGATAAAGAGACGGACACGATGAGACGGCGCGCGGAAAAACGTCCGGAGAATTGTCGAACCATACATATTTGATATTTAGGCCTGCAGACGAAAATGAATTAAGATATTATTCGGCGGAAGGATTGGGCTGCTGAGGAGACAGATGTCAAAGTGAATGGCGAAGATCATTTAACACAGGAAGCAACATGCTAACAACATGCATGGGAAAAGAAAGGTGTGGCTGAGTGCCCTCCAACAAAACCCTTTTTTCCTGTCATTCATTTATAAGAAAGAATGAGGAAAAAACTCAAGACTAAGCCTGTTTAAAATTCAGGAAGAAAATCCTTCAACATTAGTCAGATGACAGATAAATAAATATGTAAATAAATATAGCACTGAGGAAACTAAGACATAATTAGACATGATAATAAGACATAAGACATGTCAGAAAGAAACTCCGGAGTACTTGAAAGAAATATCGACTGAATCTTAATGAAGTCGTACCTGGATTGTTATTCTGTAGGATCTGGTCAAGCTTCATGCTTGTCCATCAGACAGAATCCATCCCATATGAGGAGTTGGTGCGGTGCACTTACGCTCCATAACATCATTTTCTGCAAAATGTGATATCTTAAAGAGAATGCCGCCACACTGATCATTAGAAATGCATCTTTTTATTGATCGCAATAACAACTTTCATTCATTTGTTATCTGGAGATAAACCACCATTCACCCTCTCGTCCATAACTGGTTCCCTCCAAGCCACTGAGACTGCAATAGACAAGGACATTTTCCACTTCGACCGCCAATAATAATGAAGGGCCCATCTTTTGTCCTGAGCCCATATTTTGCATCCAAAATATGGATGGTAATATTTCCCTTCTGGGCAAATATACCAGTCTGTCTATAAACAATTAAAAATCTTTATTGTGAAATACCTAGAAAACTTGAGCCAACCAACACTTTTATCACAGATTTGTAATTCATCTGATCAGAATGTGTGAGAAGAATTAGCACCTTTTAACTTCGGATGTCAATAATCTCCCCATATTTGAAGACTGGAAACCGAACATTCCTGGTTGGATTCCGGTTCCTCCTAACCTGTCAAAGTGTTGTTTAGCAACACACTGAACCCCTCACTGCTCCTTCGCTGCCTTCTGCTACTGCTGCATCCATGATGGCTTCAATGCATCAAATTTGGCTGATGTTGTGCTCTGTGTAGAACTGGGTGTGACAATAAAAACGTTTCTTCTTCTCGACTAGAGGTTTGGATTGTGAGCTTCAATCACGATCTTACTGACTTAAGTCCTGGACCCCGAGTGCAATGCAACCAACTGAAACGATGTGTTTTATCTTGTGTTTTTTTTTTTTACTCATAGTGAGATACTCCTATCAGTGAATACAGCTGTACATTTGTTTCTTTAACCCTATTTTCTTGTAAAGTGCGTAGATGTGTGATATGCCTGGGCATTTATTATTATTATTTTTCACCACCATAAGAATTAGAATAAAAAAAATGTATTTGTCCCCGAGGGGTAACTGGAGGGCACATGGGGTGGCAGCATCAAATTGTAAACGACAATAAATATAAGGGTGAATAGATATGAAAGATAGGTAAAAATAAATAACCGTAGAGAGTTGTGCAAATTGTACCATAGGTGAGAGACAGTGAAGTGAGCTACGCTCTGCATTTATGTAATAAATATATCTGCGGCGTGAAACTCGGCTGGTCCGGCAATGAGGAGTTTGCAGGGTTGCTGGGAGTGGAGGAGGTGGATGGCTCTGGGGACGAAGGTTGCTCTTCTCTGGGTTTTGCAGACGGGCCTGGGGGGAGCCACTCCAAGGCTGGCTTTAAGATGCGGGACTGGTCTTGGGGGATCTTTTTTTTTTTTTTTGTTTTGTTTTTACAGTTCAAGAGATGCAGCAGTGCCAATTTCATTTAATATGTGTACATGACAACATTCGGCGCAAGGGAACATCCGCACTGAGATCGTTCTTCATCCCTCCACTAGGTGGCGCTGTCGCCCCCGCCGATAACAACGAGCGATAGAAACGACGAAGAAGAAGAAGCGCAAAGAGGCACTCGCGCCGCGGAGGGTCGCAGTGCGCCTGCGCGTACTTCTGCCTCCAACAACAAGAAGCGAGAGCGGACCAACATGGCCGACCTGGGGAAGAAGTACTGCGTGAACTGCCTCGCAGACGTTACCAACCTGCGGCTTCGCTGCACCGACTGCCCCGACATCGAGCTGTGCCCCGAGTGTTTCTCGGCGGGCGCGGAAATCGGCAACCACCGGAGATGGCACAGCTACCAACAGGTCGACGGCGGTCGCTTCTCTCTTTGGGGTCCAGAGGCGGAGGGAGGATGGAGCAGCAGGGAAGAGCAGTCGCTGCTCGATGCCATCGAGCAGTACGGCTTCGGAAACTGGGTACAGCACTCTGATTTTATTCCAAAAGTTATTTAAAAACGCTTAAAGGGAACACAAGAGAGGAGTTCCTTGTGCGAGGGGAGTGCGGGAACTTAGCGGAAATGAAGTTGTCAAAGCGGCTAATGTCACTTATCTTTCTCTTCACTACCTTCAATAACTTGACACTGTTTACCTTTTCTGTGCCGATATGCAGATGACTCCCTTCTTTACATCAGCTGCGCATTCAAGTGTGTTTTATTCTTACACCGCTTTTAAACCACCGACAAGTATATAGATTCATCGATGGGCGAATCGATTGGATGATAAAAGATAGACTTTATTGATGACAGGGGTAATTCAATTGTGGCGGCAGTGATACTGGGTAGAAAAGTGTGCAAATAGCAATAATGGAGAGGATACTACTAGAAATGAAGGCTTTTTACAAGATATACCATAGAATTCATAATAAATAAATAAATACATATCTTGTGTGGGGGAATGGGAGATCTGGGTAGTAAAAATGAAATAAGTAAAGTGTCCTCAAGTGTGTGTGTGTGTGTGTGTGTATATACATACATACATAATATAATATAAAAATTGCAGGAATGACAGTGGTAAGTAGGGCTGAAAGTATCTTGGCGTTAGTTGTTTGGGAAACACAAGTGTGACTTGTGAAATATCTGTTTCATGAACAATAGCTGTTGTTGGCCACAGCCACGTCACACCAACCTGCAATACAACTATTTGTTCACGCTCAATTCCAGGTGAAAAAAAAAACCCAAACAGACTTCATTGCAGCCCCTAAACCACAACCACATTTTTCCCAGCAACCCCAAAATCACACAGAAAACAAGCATTAACGTAACATTAACATTCGTGACTCGCTACGATGTTTTGTAAGCAGCATCAACACCGTTCTACATTCAGAGTGTTTGTGGAGTTGTGTCATTTGTTTAGTTTGTTGGGAGAAAAAGCAATGCTCTGTTGAAAAAAAAAATAGGGATTCTTTCTATTTCTTTCTATTTAAAGTGGATCTTCGATACGTTCTCTGCGTCGAGGCTCTCTGTTGCACACAAGAAGACGGACCACGATTAAAACCCGGATGGAAACGTCGCGGCTACTTGTTTAGAAACGACTGCCTCTCAGTAAAAGAGGCGACTGGAGTCGGAAATACAACAACACGAGCTTGTGTTGTCCCTCAAAAGGGAGTTTGAAGGATGCTGTGGTTGTTTCTAGGCTCCATGCAGGGTTGATGTTTCATCATCACCGTCTCCTCTCACTGAGGCGTTAAAATGGAACCCCCTACTTCTTCTTGATAGAGGAAAAAACACTCATTTTAGGGACACACAAGTGGTTTTAATGTCTGACTGGAACTGCCGCTGCTACCCATTTAATTCCACTTTTACTGTTTGTGTCCCGGAGGCTTCAGGTTTCCCGCATCCCACCTGCCGTTTATCTGCCGGAGATATCTGCTAATTGGCTGAGGTTCTTATACAGGCAGGGTTTTGACACCAAAACGACCCCAAAATGTGTCATTTTTGACCCACCGGTGTGAAAACAGCCTTCCAGGATGAAACCCTGCTTGGTTTTGTTTTTTTCTACGCGGTGAAGCTCAAATCTTCCAAGGGCTTTTTGACCAGAGAAGAAGTTATAATCCAGATTATTTGGAAATTTGAGGGGATTTAATGAAGCAAGGTTTTGTCAGAATTCCCCTCGGCAGCATTTCGACAGCAAATTCGTGGACTCTGCTGCATCTCCGGGGAACACGGGAGGTAGCGGCGGCTTTCCAGTCCTGTGGGTTATTGATTATCCAGTGGGACGTACGCAAACTATTGATCAGGGTGTTTTTGAATAATGTCTCGCCTTTCGGTCTCCACGGAGCTTGATGTTTGCAGAGGACATTGTGATCTGGAACATCTAGAGAGGTGGCGGTGTGAGGGAATGAAGGTCAGCCGCAGCAGGACAGAATACATGTTTGGAACGGTGAGGCGACGGGGGATGGAGATAAAGAAGGTGAGGTCAGAGCGGAGGGGAAGGTGGAGAAGAAAGGTCTTCCGTAGAAAGACTGCCTGCAGAGATGAAGATGTCGCCGCTCAATGGGAGGGACGAGGACGGAGAGGATCGGGAGTGAGTCCATCAGAGGGACAGCGCGCGGTAGATGTTCTGGAGATGAAGTCAGAGGGCAGAGGAGGGGTGGTGCAGAAGGACGCTGAGGTTGGAGCTGCCGGCCAGGAGGCCGAGAGGACGACCGAGGAGGAGATTTACGGATGGAGTGAAAGAGGACAGGAAGTTAGTTGGTACGAGAGAAGAGGACGGGGAGATGAGGAAAGCGGTTCTTCGCCCGGGGTTGGACGGAACCCCGGCGGTTCGGCTCATTGGATTCGCGATGACACGAACCCGCTCGGCCGTCATTGGCTGCGGGCGATCACGTGACACGGCTCGGTGGATCTGTGCCGCCGGGAGTTTGGTGGCGCCCAGTCGTCAAACTGTGACTGTCGTGTGGTTTCTTTCTTCTCGTTTGAATCCTTCATACTCACTCTGTCCAGAAAAGAAAAGAAAAGAAAAGAAAGGGTGGGACGAACAAGTACAATCTGGATCTCCATGTGTGACGGACGGTGAGGCATCACTGCTTTTCGTCATGGAAGCAAAATTAATTTCAAGAATTTATTCCAAAAGTTTTTTGGGAGGGAAATAAAACAGAAACGAGTTAAAACTTAATATTGGAAAGATATATCGAGTCATTTTGCATAATATCAGGTTTTATTATTTTAGGTTTTGAACCCCAGTATCCCATAAATCCTAAAAATAACTTTATCTCTGAATAGCACAAGAAAAAATCAACTACAAATATTTTATGGGTTGAAAAGAATACAATTCATTTTTTATTCGCAATTTTTTTTTTAACTTTCATTCATATTTATTCAGAGTTCTGGTTTTTAAAGAAAATATTATTTTTAACCCATCAACAAAAAATCTGCATATTGGGATCCCACTGGAAATCCCTATGTTTGGATGTTATGTTTCCTGTTAAGAAGGTTGGGTGAATTGACGTATGAACCTGCTGGGGTTCAGAACCTCCAACAAGGTGAACAGCCACTGGTTTGGGGTTACATGGAGGCAGGTGATTGGCTGTGACGACCCCTGAAGGGACCCTGTGAATGAGATGATATTCAAGAAATTTTAGTCTCATAGCGGAAGAACCGGACCAGCAGAATAAAGCGAAATATAAATGATACGGTCGTCGTTGACGACATCTTCCGGCCAAATGTTCAGACCGTTTGTTTGAGCGAATGTTGCCGTCCTGTGTCCCTCAGGAGGACATGGCTGCTCACGTGGGAGCGTCTCGAACCCCGCAGGAAGTGATGGAGCACTACGTCACCATGTACATCCACGGAAACCTGGGCAAGGCCTGCATCCCGGACAGCATCCCGAACCGGGTGACCGACCACACCTGCCCCAGCGGCGGGCCCCTGTCGCCCAGCCTGACCACGCCGCTGCCGCCGCTGGACATCAGCCTGGCCGAGCAGCAGCAGCTGGGATACATGCCGCTGCGGGACGACTACGAGATCGAGTATGACCAGGACGCGGAGAAGCTCATCAGCGGCCTGTCGGTCAACTACGACGACGAGGACGTGGAGATCGAGATGAAGCGCGCCCACGTGGACATGTACGTGCGCAAGCTCCGAGAGCGCCAGCGTCGCAAGAACATCGCCCGGGACTACAACCTGGTCCCGGCCTTCCTCGGCCGCGACAAGAAGGAGGCCAGGGACAAGGAGAAGGAGAAAGCGGGGCCGCTGGGCGTCGGAGGCACGGCCGGCGGCGCGGGAGGCGCCGGACCGCCCGCCGGCACGACGGGGTCGGGCTCCGCGGCGGCGGCGGCGGGTTCGGCGCCGGTTCCGAGCACGCCCAAGCGAAAGATCACCAAGGAGGAGAAGGAGCAGCGGGTCAGGCTGCGGGGCCTCTGCCAGTTCATGGCGCATCGGGAGTTCGAGGACTTCTTCGAGAACATGCACAAGGAGCGCGTGCTGCGGGCCAAGGTGCGCGAGCTCCAGCGCTACCGCCGCAACGGGATCACGCGCCTCGACGAGTCGGCCGAATACGAAGCGGCGCGGCACAAACGCGAGAAACGCAAGGAGAACAAAAGCGTGATCATCTCCAAGCGGGGCGGGGGCGGCGGCGGCGGCGGAGGCGGACTCGGGTCCGGGATGGGGCTCGGCGGCGGCGGGGGCGGCGGTGGCGGGAACGCGGTGGGGGGGCTGGGAGTGGGCTGCGCCATCAAAGAGGAGGGCAAAGAGGGCGAGTTCGCCGCCATCGAGAACCTGACGGGCTTCGAGCTGCTGTCGGACCGCGAGAAGGTGCTGTGCAACACCCTGAACCTCAGCCCCGCGCGCTACCTCACCGTCAAAACCATCATCATCAAGGACCACCTGCAGAAAAGGCAGGGCATCCCGGCCAAGAGCCGCCTGCCCAGCTATCTGGACAAGGTCCTCAAGAAGCGCATCCTCACTTTCCTCACCGAGAGCGGCTGGATATCGAGGGACGCCGCCTAGCCAGCCGCCGACCAGAGACGCGGAACGTTTTGTCGAAACCGCCGTCTCCGTCTGAACTTGTGAATATGTAAATTGTAAAAGAGAGAGGAAAAAAACAAACGATCGGACTGTAAAAGAAACAAAAATCTATATTTTCATGATAGCAAGGAACCGCAAGGGCCTTTATTTTTGCATTCGTCGGAACGGGAAGTCGGTCCGCAGTGGTTTGTGTGAATGTTGTTACTACGTGACCCTGTCAGGTATTACGGGCTCCGAGAGGCCTCGGCGTAGGCGACGAAACAGCTGTTTCTTCCCCGGAACTCGATACCGTCAGTCGACCGCTATCGCCACGGGATCCGTCAGCGGGCGGTCGACATTTTTCCATTTTTGATTTCCCTTTTTTTTTTGTTTTGTTTTCCCCTCGGGGCTGATAGCCCTTTATCACTACATGATCGCGGCTGACATTTAGGGTCCCAAGTTGCTTTGTAGCAAATGTTAAAAAAGAAAAGTGTTGGTGCCAAAAAAAAAAAAAAAAGCGACTGGTAAGCCAAGCACGAGTGATTATAGATGCATTAAAAATGAAACCTGAATGAGTCGTGATCAAAAGATGAAAGATTGTATCCATTAAGATGGAACCCGGGTGTCTGATAATTTGACCCCCGAAGAGGTAAGTAGACTATGCTAGACTAGCCGTGAACGAGTGAACGATTCGTGAACGAGTCCCCCGAAATATCCGATAAATCTGTCAAACCGAACAGGATGGATGTAAAAAAAAAGAAGATAAGAAGCGTCTCCTTGATAACAAAACACGCCCAATTATGGGAGTGGATGAGCTGAATAGTGAGCAGCTTATCTGGCCGTGGCAGCCGTGGAGTCACTGAAGGAGGGGGTTGGGCGGCATCTCATTCCCGGCACTCGCTCTCCAGGATTTAAGATAGCCCCCCCCCACACACACTGAATTTTAGGGGTTTTTTTCCACGCCACCCCCCCCCCTTGAAATTTTTTGCATTTTTTTTTTTATTTTGCGGGTGAGTCTTGAACCGAGGCAGGGACGTCGGTTTGAACTCAAAAACGCGACGCGAAACCGATCCTGCACCCAATTCCCCATTTACCAAAGTAAAATGATCAAACACCAGTGTCACTCAGAGAATTTTCACTTTTTAATTCCCAAAAGCAAAAGCTATATATGAATATTGCTAAGCCAGAATGAATAAATGTTAATACTGCCAACTCAGTACATTTGCATGGGTTTCTGGTGAGATGGCACTGAAAATATTGATGAATTTCTATTTAATTTATAAAGAATATTAGTAAATATAACCCTTGCCCACCCCCTCTTTGGAATGGTGACCCCTGGCCACTGAATGGTCTGATCGGCTGTCTTAACTTAAAGGAATTTTAAAAATAAAGAGTATTTATGGAAGCTCAATTCACAGTATTTGGTTACTGTGTGCGGCCGCCCAGCCAGGGAATGTGTAGCAGCTCAATGTACAATATTCGCATCATACAGTCGAGCACTTTTTTTTTTCCTCCCCCCCCCGAAAGGCCGGGTCGGGAGAAAAAACAGAAAAATCAAGAAATAAACAAAAAGCTCACTCAGGTTTTGCTTTCCTGTGAATTCAGTCGCCGTTGGTCATTTTAAGCTACTGTAGGATTCTTTCCTCCCGACGCTCCGGCTCTTCACCCGGCCGTTGGCGTTCATGTATCTCCCAAGTTCCTCGAATGGGATTTTACTTCTCGTGTAAATAACCCCCCCCCCCCAAAAAAAGCAGCTTTGACCTGTGAAATGTACAGTATTTTGTGTCATGAAACCTTTTTTTATATAGTTTTTTTGTAATAGTTTTTTTTGTATTGAACAGAGGTGTTTTATCTGGAGACGTGGGTGTGTGTGCCGACCGCATGCTGTTTTATTGCTCCGCTACAAGACCAAGGTATGTGCTGATTGTAATAAATACGAAAAAAATACTTTTAAATACTCCCGCTGTCTCTTGAATGAAGTGCTGTAAAAAAATTGGAAATAATTTAAGGTTATCTGCAATAATTCAACATCCATTGGGGAACCCGTTCCCATTTATATTGAATTGCCAACGAGAAGATGTTCGGACGGTTGAAGTGATATCCATGATTTCTGTGATGACTCTTTGGCTGAAGTCTCTATGGTTGATATTTACAAAACCCGTCCACTAGCGAAACAATATACATGGATATCGTAACAAGTAGGGTGGTAGTCAGTGCAGCAGCAGGTGTGATTAGGTTAGTCGCATGCAGTTTTCTGCCTATTTTAGTGGAAGTATCAGAGCGCTGATGTTTCGCTGGACAACTAGAATACATTTGAAAAGCGTTTTCGTCGTGCATCTTTCAAATGATGCCTTCTTCACACAGTCTCTGAGGACTTCCACCTCCATTGAATGTTGATTTAAGTCAGCTCAGTGTAGTTTGTGATCTTGGTGGACATATGTAACAGCAGGCAGACAAGCAGCAGACCAAAGCCGATCAGTTTATTGGCGCTTTCAGATGATTTTCCAATCCTTGTTCTCCACGTTAAGAACCCTCACTAATGTGGCGTTTATTTCTCGGGCGCAAACCACGTGGCGCTCACTCGAGATCCCGAAGTCACAGCAACGCATGGAAGAATTCCAATAACCAAGAAACTGAGGTGCTGTTTCAGTGTGAGCTTTATAAAAATCCTGGAATGATACCAAAGTTTCAGAACCGTCACCCAGAAGGCATCTTTAATGATCTCTCACAATTACTGCATATTTGCCACTAACTGAGACGCAGTCCCATGTAGATTTACGGCTCTGGAATTACACATGAATGTGTCTTTATCTTTATTGTGTTTTGGACAGCTTATTGAAATAAATCACGTGGCTACCGACAGAAATTAGACCGTCTTGTGACAGGGACACAAGTATCCGCTAAAAATGGTAGAATAATGTCCAGATATACACGAGTGCGTCCAGACGGGTTCCTTCCGGAGGCCCGTCTGCCCGGAGCAGAGGTCTTGGGGTTCCCCTCGACGCTCTGCCGCGGCCGCCCGTCACGCTGCCTCGTCCGCAGAGCATTTCCGCTCGAGTTCCTTCAGTGTTTCTAGGGGGCTTTGGCGACACCCACCAGCGCTGGCCTCAGGGTGCGTCCGTGGAGCTTGTAGCCCACTTTGGTTACAACGGCGACCGTGCCGGGCTCCTTGCCCTCCACAGGGGCGTGGAAGAGGGCCTCGTGCTCGTAGGGGTCGAACTTCTGGCCGTCGGGGTTGAGCTTGGCGAGCCCGTGCTTGGTAAACACCTTCTGCATCTGGACCTCGGTCATCACCAGCCCGTCGTAGAGGTTCTTCAGGTGAGGGTTCTGGGTGGTCACTTCCTCCTTGGGCACGCTCTCGGTCGCCTTCTCCAGGATATCGGCAACCTCCAGTAGATCCTTGCAGAAACCCTGGATACCTGGTGACGGTCAGATGAGAGGACACCGCTTAGCTGCAGCTCGGAACTAAAAAAACTTCACGTGAAAATACTTGGGAACAAAAAAAAAAAAACACATTAAGTGACAATAAAGTAACTTTAAAACATTTCAAGAGTGCAACGATTTACCAGCCTGATTTGACTTGCCCTTGAAATGTCTTGAAATCTGGAATTATGAAAAGAAGGACGAGTCTTTACCATATAATTTTGCATCTTCTATCATCCTTTGGCTCCTCGACCTGAGGTTCTCCATGTCTGCCAAGGCCCGCTTGTACTTTTCCTGAAAGCAAAGACATTGGTCACGCTAGATAGAAATTGAAATATGGACCTGTATACGCTGAAGGCTCAACGCTGTGGTGACACTGATGTGACCGTGGGACTCCGTTTTCTCAGAATGCACATTTGATAATAATAATAATAATCATAATGATAGTGGATCTGTAAGCGAGAATAAATGTGCTGCAAAGGCCAAGGTTGACCAACTGTATTCTGTGTTTTAACGTGTGTGTTGGCCGTCATGCAATTCACCTTGGAATGGTGAGGCTCGTCAACCTTACCGTCATGTCCTTGAGCTTCTCCTCCACCTCAGTCTTCTCCATCTGGGCTTTCTCTGCAGCGCTCTGCTCCGGCTTCTCCGCCTCCTCGTCCAACCGGTGGCCGCTGTTCTGCTGGGCTGCCGTGCATAATGATCGTGGAGGAGCTCTGGACGGTGGTAGGAGGAGAACACTTTGATTATGTTCTACACTTCTAGTATACATCTTACAAAACCTTAAGTGTGTTTGCTTTCCATATAGGGAATAAAGCGTTTCATTTGCTAAATATGATGAATAATACAGTAACAACATGAAATTAAGTCCCCTATCTAAAGATACAAACAGTGGTAGAAATAAACTTAAAAATGTTTATAGCCATATCAAATACATACATCTCACAAATCTGAAGGTTCAAATTTTCTCTAAAATGCACGATTTACTTATTTTTGCTTGGTATTTCAATTGACTTCCACAAGGTGTTGACACTGGCCAGGTTAGTGCGAAGACTAGCATAGCAAGAAACTCTCACTGACAACCGCATGTACAATAAGTATCGACCCGAAACGCCCAAATACACATTTAAATGGTTTGTAGATTACTAAAACAAAGCTGTAGTGTTACTTAGAGACATCATATCACCGTAATTTTAAGAGATGATTTCCATTCGTGGAGCGAGTCTTCAATGTCACAGTTGTGTCACGTACGCTTATTTGGTATAAAGTGAATTCAACCACTTTTCTGACTAATGAAAACACTACACGACAACGACATCCAACACGTTATGACACTAGTCGTTTCAAAGCCCAAGAATAATATTTAATGACATTACAAAATGACATTAAACGGACACACTGAGAGTTAGCTTAACCACTCGTGTCGTGTTATTTCGTCATTCAGAATTTGATGTACGTGCTGCTCGGCAAGTTAGCATGCTAGCACTCATAACTGACCTATAACACACAAAACACGAATCATTTCCCCCCAAATTCAAAACAGGGAAATAACCCCTGAAACACACCTCGGTAACGAATGCGCTGCTACGAGCCTGCAGCTCCGCGTCACGGTCCGCAAACACCAGCTCGCCATCTTCACTCTGGACGTACGGAGGACCGCAGCGAGCTAGCCAGAAGCACACGCCGACCGGCGACCCGGAAGCGGAGTCCCGGAGAGCCAATCGGAAGTCAGCAGGAAGACGCTGTTCGTCTTTTAACAAATCAAAATTTACAGAAGGCGTGACGACATTACATAGTTTGGTTGAGGTGGAATTTAAAGGTGAATTCCAGTCAAGGACGTGGTTAGTTTGTAGTTATCTAACAGCAGCCGCCGCCGTTATTAAACCATTACTTTACCATTTAAAAGTGCATTTTTTACATGGAACAACAACATTGAATCAAGTCAATATGCCTTAAAGATGTTCTACAAAAAAGGTGCAGTGCACTATTCATAAATGTTGTGAGTGTCCCTCTGTCAAAGTGTAGAATGATAAGAAAAGAAGCGAAGTGAAATCCACAGTCAACCCGTCCTGATCCGGTGTGCTGAACCCGAGGATGCTTTTCATCCAATTGGAAATATCAGCTTTCATCGCACGCTCAGGGTGGGCCGAAGGGACGTGGGGTCAGGGGAGGCATGTGAGGCAGAGCCTCACCTGTCATAATGAAAAAAACAAACAATGATAACGTAAGATAAATATTAACATTTTTCCACTGATCTGCTTCATAACTGTATTTTCTGTATGATTCCATCTGTTTTTAAATGTTCTCAAGTACAAATAGCTGAACTTGCACATTTCCTGATCAAATGTAAGCCGAGGTGCGGCAGCCGAGCACAAACTGGGCCGTGATCCTTTCTGTTTCTCAGTATGTCGCCGATAGAATATTTGTAGACGGATTTATTATGTTATTATATCCACCACGACCTTCTACAAGCTGTGTAATGTCTTTAGCGTAAGTGCGTGATTCAATTATTCCCGCTGATCGGAAACGCTAGAGAAAAGCCATGAGGTGAGACAGACAGTCCTGTGCCTCACCTGAATGGGGCGTACGTGAGTTGTCAGGCGCGAGTTACTGCTGGCCTCCTTCCGTAAGCGATGGAGGATGAAATGATGAAGCTACATTCAAGAGGACCAGGAGGACTTTCACAGATAAGTTCCCCATGAGCAGCCGCTCATTTGACCTTGTACCACCCAGCTCAATGTGGGCGGCCTTCTGCCTCGACCAGAGACAGAATAACAGGGATAGAAAGCAGGACAGTGACGGAGAGAATGAGTGCAAAGGCTGGGAGGGACCGGCCACAAAGGATTTCTGGCTACTAAAACCAGGAGCTCAGAAAGTTACGTGTTATTAGCCGCAAATAGCTTGATAATTCAGAAAAGAAATGACAGTGGTGGACGCCAGGAGAGACGACGCTTCGGGAGAAAATATATTATACATTTATTTCATGGCTAAACCTAATTACAGTCCTCCTCTGGGGTCCCGTCACAACAAATTCAGCCTAATTTCCCCCCCAACCCTCAACCCCCCCGACCAGGGCGGATCAATACTGATGGAATTATACCCGTGCTTGCACTGCAATTACAGGTTTAATGGCCGCTTCAAAACACGCTGCCATCACAATCACATGCTTCTGTCGCTAATGCCAGAGAGGAGAGGAAAAGATCTTCAAGTGTCTATTTTATTTATTCTTAATCTATGCTATGCTATTTTATTTTATTTTATTCTATGCTATGCTATTCTATTTTATACTATTATATGCTTTTCTATTCTATTCTATTCTATTTTATGCTATTCTGTTCCATTTCATTCTATTCTATGCTATTGTATTCTATTTTATGTTATTCTATTCGAAGCTATTCTATTCTAAGCGATTCTATTCTATGCTATGCTAAGCTATTTTATTTTATGCTATTCTATGTTATACTAAGCTCTGCTAGTCTATGCTATTCTATGGTATTCTATTCTATTCTATGCTATTGTATTCTCTTTTTTGTTATTCTATTCTACTGTGTTCTATGCGATTCTATTCTAATATATGCAATGCTATGATATTCTATGCTATGTTACGCTATGCTCTGCTATTCTATTCTATGCTGTTATTCAATGCTATGCTATTCTATTGCATGCTATGCTATTCCATTCTATTTTTTGCGATTCTATTCTATTCTGTACTATGTTATCGTATTCTATGCTTTGCTAATGTATTCTTTTCTACACTATTTTATTCTGTTCTATGCTAGGCCATTGTATTCTATACTAATCTATTCTATGCCATGCTATTCTATTCTATACGATTCTATCGTATGCTATGCTACTCTATGCTATGCTGTTCTCTGCTCATCTCTGCTATGGGCAGAGGAGGGATGCTGAGGTTGGAAGTGACAGCCAGAGGAGATGTGAGTGAGGACATGACGTGAGTCTGCGTGAGGCTGGAGGATGCAGAGGAGAGGGCTGGATGGAGGCAGATGATTGGCTGTGGAGGCCCCCGAAGGGAGCAGCGGAAAAGAAAAAACAGTACGTTGCTTCTTCGCATTTCCTAGCCTGATGCACGCACCGCGCGGAGAGAAGCGCTGATGGAGAAAACTCCATTTAATTCCAATCAAAAGCCCAAACCAAAAATAGGAATGCTTATTTTCCGAAGCCTTGGATCTCCACTTGCAGATCGTGTGCACAAATAGACCCGTTTAGCCGTTACGCTGCCACCTTTCCTGTACGTTTCCCGCGTTCCTCCCAGGCTTTTATTTCAAAGATGTGATAATCAAAAGAAATGTTGCAGAACCTTTTCTTTCCCTCTCTCTCTCTCTCTCTCTCTCTCACACACACACACGCACACACACACACACACACACACACACACACACACGCATTCTCTCCTTTTCATTCCCCGTCTCTGGCTTGGACTTTCTTTCAATACACGTCTGTCAAGGCAGAGCTAATTAACGGGCGTTGCACCTTCACGGCTCCAGACTCCACCCGCTGGCACGTTTCTGTCTCCGTAGGTTAAAAAGAAGAAGAAGAAGAAGAAACAAATCAATTCTGGGCTTTTCAATCGAGCTGCCGACGCAGATTCACGTCCTAATTAGAAAAAGTGAAACCTGTGTTTTTGTTCGAGGCCGCGGAAAGACGGCGATGAGAAATATGTGCAAAATAAAAGAAGGGAGCGGAAAGGTTTTTTTTTTTATTTCTTTTCTCTCTGGCGAATATTCCGAGCCTTTTTCCAAACAAAGCCTGCTTGGGTTGCGGGAAGCCCTGCAGCTGTGACTGTGCTGTTTCCATGTTCTCAAACATGTGTGGAGACAGAAACTCACAGGATTCACCGTCATCTCCTTCTCAAGTTGTGTCAGTAACCGAACGTGACGCGTTTCTTCCCAAAGTCAAAGGTGTGGAGGAGGATTTTCCACACGAGGTCCATAAATGAAAGCGTCAACGTTTTAGTGCTTCTCTCCATCCAGTCGTGACCGGTAATCGAGGGCAGCTCCATCCTGACCTTCAGCGTCCAGAGATGTTAAATCTGCTGATTCAGCAATTTTTTTTCTCCAAATATTTCAATTTTGATGATGTTGAAAACAATATCCACCCTGGTCGGCACGGTGGCGCAGCCATCAGCGCTTCCACCTCACAGCCAGGCGGTCCCCGGTTGGATTCCCACAGGGGGCCCCTCTGTGTGGACACTCCATGTTCTCCCTGCATCTACAGTGGGTTCCTCCGGGTTCCTCCCACAGTCCACGTGGCAGCACGATGGGAGAACGTTGCACGATGGGAAAAGAATCGAGTCGTAGTTTTCCGCGAGTCTTTCGATGTAAGACCCGCAGTCTTCAGTGTCAGTCGAGGCCGAGACTTCAAACTCTTAAAAACTAGTCATCAGATGTGAGATGATGGTCTTTTCAAAGTCTTAAGTTGCAAGCGTTGAGCTGTAAGCTCAGCAGGAGACTTTTGAAAGAACTGCATTCGGTATTAAATCCATTTTCATAACAACTCATCACAACTGCCATGTTAAGTGTTTTTCGTTTTTTAACTGAATGCAGAAGGAAAGTAAACAGTGACGTTCTAAAAGCTTTACAGCGGCCCCTTAAGATAGGAATGGAACTGGTTCCAGAGGCGGGTTCGTATTTTGATTTTTTTTTTTCGTATCTGAAATGAATTTTCCCCATTTAAAATGACAGAAAACCAATGAATTGGTTGGTCCATATCGTGGATGCTTGGCCATTCTGTTCACGTGCGTCATCGCTCACACGGACACCGCCTTCGTTCTTCGCTGTTATTTCCTGCTTCATTTCCATAGAAAGCTTCTTCTCTCTGGGTTCAACGCTTGCTTTCTTAGAGCCCGTGATGATCAGAAAGCACACAAAATAAGCACAAAGATTTAAAACGATGGCTCACCAGAGATATGAAGACCACAGCAGAAACGTGGACTGGAACAACTCCCGGCACCGGGTGGCCGAGGGCTGCTGGAAGCCGCGAGTCGTTGTTCAAGGCCAGAGCGTCGAGCAGCTCCCATTCAGAGGAGGCGGCGCCGTCATGAAGCGTGTTGGGGTTCAGGATCTCGCTCAGCACGTACTGCGCCGATATTCAATTTAGATTTTCTCGCTCTCGTATTCGTATCGTGACATTTGTTTCGTATTTCAAGGATTAAATTAGCTGGAATCGCACTTCCGATCTTAAAAAAATCCCTACAGAAAGCGACTGGTATGTTAAGGAGCCGCTGTCTTTTGCCTGCTGTGTTTTCAGTTGTGATTCTGTGCGTTGCTCAAACTGTGCAGCTGTTGAATAGATGCTTCCCGTTTGCATTCGTGGAAAGTTCACCCGGGCTTCTCGCCGTGTGTGAGTCGCCGGCGCTCGTTTTCCCGGCTTCTCGGGGCCTTTTCTGTTTGTTTACCGGAGACGCCAGCGCGACTCGTCCCTCAGCCGGGCGCCGTGCGAAAGCAGGAAGGAAGGAGGGGGGGCTGGACGTCGGACAGGAATGAGCGAAGGGCACGGGCGGAGAAACAAAGGGAGGGAAATAACTCCTCACTTCAAAGCTAGCTTGTAATGTCGGGGAACGGCGGCTGCCCTCAAAGTGGCGCCCGACACTAACGAGAAGAAAACATGTTCCAGGTTGTTTAATTATTCATGTAGGGAGATCTTTCCCGGCTCCCTCCCTTCTCCGACAACAACACATTCAAGACTTGGTGGGTTGTTCCCGTGGGGCCGCGGGACTGTTTACGCCCGTCAGATCCAGCGCAGTCCGACCGTTTAGATTGTGATGATCCGCCGGCAGGAGGCGGTTGCTCGCAGGTTCGGATGAGGGGGGGGGGGGCTTTTACGCCGTAAATCACACAAAACGGGGCGTTTCGCGGCACCAAAGGAAAGCCCTCGTTTTTTTTACCCAGAAGCAGGCGAGGAAAAAAAGCAAAACAACAGGACACGCAGAGGAGGGAGAGGCGCGGAAAGAGGGCCTCCCACCGCCCATTCACATCGGATTACCGTTAAAGGGCCATTCAGGGAACGGGAGAATAAATCCGTATGATTATTATGCCGCCTTACGCTCCCACCAGGCAGCCTAATAATCATAGTGAGTTCCCTCCGCCGAGGAGCCACGGGAACGCACGGCGCCGCCTCCCCGGGGGAAATAATGCTGCGACATCAAACGCTTCTTTCCGAGCCTTTGATTGAGTATGAAAATGATTGAACCTCCTTTGACGCGGCCTCTTCTCTCCTCACGGCCCCGAAGGTCCCCGGGCGGGTTCCTCCAGGAGGGGCCTTTCTGTGAGGAGCCTCCACAATCTCCTCCGGGTTTCCACCAAAACTCCAAAGAGATGCAGTTGGTCAACTGAAGACTTGAAATGACAGAGTGACAGTGTGTTTCCATATGACCTATGAATGACCGCAGCCACATGATGACTCAACAAGAGAGCGACGACATGAGATAAGATAAGATAAGATAAGATAAGATAAGATAAGATAAGATAAGATAAGATAAGATAAGATAAGATAAGATAAGATAAGATAAGATCATACTTCATTGATCCCCGGTGGGGAAATTCGATTGTCACAGCAGCGCAACAAGAACAATATCAATAAATATGTGTATAAATATAATAGCAGAGATGATTAAAAGGACGAAGACAGCAAGGATAAGAATAGATGACAGATTGACAACGACAAGGATAAATGTAGTGAACAGAATGACAGCAACAAGGTTAAAAAATCCAAATAGATAATGATAAATAAATAAAATGAAATAAAACAAATAAATAAGAAGGATGAGGATGGAATGACATCAACAAGGACTAATATAAGTGACAGAGTGACAACAGCAGGGCTAAAATAAAATAAAATAAAATAAAATAAAATAAAATAAAATAAAATAAAATAAAATAAAATAAATAGAGAGCAGAATGACAAAAAAATAAAGGAAAAATAGGATTAAAAAGAAGGAAAAAAAATGATGAATGAATCATCAAATTTCTCTGTAAATATTGAAACATTTATTTGGGTTCATTGAAAACCTGAGCAGTGTGAAAGCGAATGATCACCTTTGCACATGATGGAGCTTTGAATTCCAGCGTACGAGGACACTTCGCCTGAATGTCCTGCAGAAAAAAAGGTCAAGTCAACCCCAAGGAGGGGTTGAGGTCCATGTGGACACCAGGTCTCAGCAGCGCAAACCAATTGGATAAATAATAGTAACAATCTCCAGATTTCCAGTGGCACAATGTTATTGCAATAACCTTTACAACGGGGATGTTCTCATCTGGATCTGGATCGCAGATGTCTTCTACCTCACCGCAAAGTCCATTCAAAGCGTGTGACGGGTTTTTTTAACATCTCACACACCTCTGTCCGCTGGATATATCACTGTCACTGAGCTCTGAAGGATTTGTGAAGCTAAAGAAACACAAACAGTCCCGTGAGGGAAAGGAAGTGGGCTGCAAGGGACTTGAAATCGTGTTGAAGTGGCGAGAAGGTCCCCGGTTGGATTCCCACAGGGTCCCTTTCGCCGTGGAGTCTCCATATTCTCCTGGTGTCTGAGACGCTTTCCCAAAAACATGCTGGAGGTTCAGCGGAGACCTTAAATCGCCTGGATGTGTGAACGACGGGTTGAATTTCTCTCTATGACGTGTGAAAAATAACGATGAGAAAAAATGAAAAATGAGAATAATTCAGAACTGCAATCATAATCTGTATGTTATTATTATCATGATTATTATTATTACTATTAAAATCATCATCATTATTATTATTATCATTATATCATTATCATTACAATTATCATTATTATAATAGTCATTATTATTATCATTATTATTATTGTTATTATTATTATTATTATTATTATTATTATTAACATTATAATTATTATTATTCTCATTATAATCATTATCATTATCATTATTTTTATTAACATAAATGCTGCATTTTATAATACAGTATAATAATAAAAGTAATAATGATATTATTATAATGTTTCTATTATTACTATTATTATTGTTGTTGTTATTAATGTTAACATAAATTAATTAAATAATACAGTTTCATGGTAAAAGGAATAAAAGCATAAGCAACAACAATACTAATAATGATATTTTAATGATTCTATTTTTATTATTATTATTATTCTCATAATTGATTATTACTAGCAATATATTTGTCGTAGTCGTTACTGCTTATGTGGTCCCTTTTTTTGGGGGGGGAAAAATCCCCTTTGCCATGAAAGCGTTTGAGTTCATTTAATAAATGGCCTATCTTGAAGGTCTGAGTGGGCCTTAGCGGAGCACGGTTTAATGGGATGTTCCACCTCAGTAATGAAGCAGCCAATATGACTGACCCCGCTCCATCACCCCCCCGTCACGCCGGTGCCAAGCGCAATCTCCTGTTGTACAGTGTAGACGGCGTGACCGTCTATTAGGGGCCTCTTCAGCGGGCCGTCCTCCTCCTCGTCCCCCCGGCGGAGGGCCGGTCACCCCCCCCCCCGTCACGCTCCGTCATTCCGGATTAAAAGCAATGAGGTTAATAACCGGCCCGTACGGCCGAACGGGTGATTGCGGGTATCCGTGTTTTCACATTGCAAGTGTTGCGCGGCGCTTTTGCAGCTGTTTGGTGTGTTTAAAGAGCCGCCTTCTGTGCAGCGTCTTTAGGGTCAGGAAGCAGATTGATAACAAATAACGTGAAAAAAAAAACGAGTTTACTCTCTCGATATCTTTCTGATCCGGGTGATTGAATCTACATCTTGAATAGCTTAACATGAAGCGCTCGCTCCCGACTTCAACCAAGTCACATCGGATGGAAAATATACGGTATGTTGATCGGAAAATTAGCTGATTTTGTCAGGATTTAAATGGAAAACAAACTCCCGCCTGGCGCCGTCGTCACCGCCGTTAGATTCTCACTCGGGGTCAGTGTCAGGGGTCGAGGCCCTGCCCTTTGGAATCGGCCGAGGGTCCGGCCGCGAGTCTCGGTCGTGATGGAAAATGAGCGGGTTTGCGTCGCGCTCAGGAGTAACTACTGACGACCTCCGGCGGACCTTCACGGTGGAAGAGCCCATCATTGATACCGGAGCTGATGTTTGCGTGACGATGTGGACGTTTGAAACGGGCACATCCGCCTTTATGATTGAATTCATATGAGCTTTATTTATTAATAGCATCTGGGTTCTAATCAGTGTCTTAGTTTGTAGAGCCAGGCGCTCGTAGGAGACGAGGTCCCAGAATGCTAATCCGAAGTCGAATTAACGCCCCTGGTCTTAATATCAGGGTGAAATGCAGGAGGATGATGGACTAAAAAAGAAGACAATTAGGATGGAGTTTGCTCGGGAAGACTGGTTTACCGGCAGGGGATTTGGTAATGAGGGCAGGGCAAGGAGCGCACAAAAAAGGAGAAGTGGAAGGAAAACATTCCGGAAACCTTGGGTCGAAGTAGAGCGGTTGGAACAGGACGTAATTGAATGCGAATGTTATTATAAATCCATTATTTCGATAAAGATTCAAGACCCAGAAAACACTGACACACTTACGTACCACAAATATGATCATCAGCAAGCAAAAGCAGTAATAATAACATAATGAAATATAATATAATATAATATAATATAATATAATATAATATAATATAATATAATATAATATAATATAATATAATATAATATAATATAATATAATATAATATAATATAATATAATATAATATAATATAATATAATATGATATAATAATGGGAGAGTGTGTGTGGAATAACATAATGAAATATGATATAACATGACATAATTTAATATTATTTAATATAATGTCATATGATATCATATCATATTATATAATAATATGATTTACTCCTACAAGTACCTTAGGGTCCACATTAACAATAAACTGGACTGGAAACACAACACAGATGCCCTATACAGGAAGGCTCAGAGCAGGATGTTCTTCCTGAAGAGACTGAGGTGGTTTGGTGTCTGCAGCTCCTCAACACCTTCTACCAGTCTATGGTAGCCAGCGCACTCTTCTTTGCTACAGTGTGCTGGTGAGGAGGTGCCAGGACTGCTGAGGTCAACAGGCTCAACAAGCTTGTGAGGAAAGCTCGCTCCGTGGTGGGACTCAACCTCCACCATCTTGAGTCGGTGGCTGTGCGGAGGGTGAAGGACAAACATGGAGCTGTCCTGGACAACCCTTCCACCCCCTGAACCACCAGCTGAGGCTGATGAGCAGCTGCTTCATCCAGCGGCTTCATCCCACCCTGGTGCAGAACTGAACGCTTCAGACGCTCCTTTGAGCCCACGGCCATCAGACTGTAGAACAGCAGTCTGGACGGGACACAACTCTGACTGTCTGGGAGCTTCTGTGATACTGCCACCACATCACTGTGTCGGCCAATTTTTTTACTTATTTAGTTATTTAATTTAATTTAATTTAATTTAATTTAATTTAATTTAATTTAATTTAATTAATTTATTTTTTGCTATCTATATGTAAATGTGTATGTGTATATTGTATATGTATATTGTATGTGTATATTGTGTATATGTGTATATATATATATATGTATATGTCCTGTTTGCTTTTTCTTTTCCCTTTATTGTTGCTGCTGCAACACCCGAATTTCCCCGATGGGGATCAATAAAGTATTATCTTATCTTATCTTATCTTATCTTATCTTATCTTATCTTATCTTATCTTATCTTATCTTATCTTATCTTATCTTATCTTATCTTATCTTATCTTATATAATAAATATAATATTATGCAATAAAAATACTAATCATAAAATATATAAAATAATAATAATAACAATAAAATGGATTATTGTGATTATTACAATATGATGAAATAGCTGGGGGATCACGCCAATTCACAGGGATCAAATCTGCTTTCACCACTTTATTACATTCACCCATCCACACACACACACACACACACCCTTCCACACACACACTCACCCTTCCACACACACACACTCATCCATCCACACACACACTCAGTGACTGTGTGAGGCGGTGTGTAAAATGTGGCGTTCAGGCGACACAAGGTCGCTCCTCCTCTGTGCCTCCACGGGACGCCCCTTCATCCTCCCACCTTCTAAAAAGCTCCATTAACTCTCACATCCTTTAAGCCGCCTTCGCCGCAGTAATAAACACATCAGGGGCGCTGGCGGCCCTGCCGGCACCTGATGTAAATTTTTCCCGCAGGGGATTCGCACAATACATAATCGTCCGTCAGATTTCCCAAGAGGGCGAGGGGCCGCCGTCCGGCAGCCTTCGGTCCGCGCCGTTTCAGAGGCGTCGTGCGGTCGCGAAAAAAGACCTCCGTCTTTCCGAGCCTCGCCGCTCTCGACCACGCCTGACTGAGCGCGCGGCGCCGGAAACTCGGCCTGCCGCGACCGCGGCTAATTGTGACAGATTTGTTTACCGTGCAAGGCAAACATCCTTAATTGTCGTCAAGGGAATGCCTGCAGGCGAGAAGGAAAGGAGGGAGCTGCCGAGAAATGTCGCGCACGTGCGTGTTTGCTCGTCTTTGGGGATGAATGGAAGAAAACGTGTCGCTACTTCGTAAAGTTAGTGCCTTGGAAGGTGGAGGAGTCACGGTTCGCAGAATAAGCATTATTTTATGTGGTGATGAAACCAAAGTGTTTAAAAACGTCTGCCTTTGTTAAAGGTCTTCCGTTCCCTGGGTTTGTTCAGTGGATGTTTGCTTTGAGTAGCGATTTTACAACCCTTATGACAGGGACGTCAGACTCATTTTCACCCAGGGCCACATCAGCATCATGGCTGTCCTCAAAGGGCCACATGGAACAGTACAAATGTAACTAAATGTAGCCGAACAAATGTAATGTGAAATAAATGTAACTACACCTTTATGTGAAATAACTCTGAATTTACGACTCATTCAAATCCAAAATGTTCCACATGGATTTGCATAGATGTGAAAAAAACAACACATTCTGCTGCCGTCGTAGTTTGGCTTTTAATTCTTGGACAGTTTGTTGTTTTTCTGGAAAGCTAACTTTAGCATGGTTAGCTCTGTGTTTGGTGTGTTTGTGTGTTTAGACACACTGTTCTTTTCTCCTGGAAGCACAAACATGTACAATATTTGTCTTCCCGTCTTTCTTGAAACGTTCTTCCATCAGCATCAGCTTCTCTCTTCCCGGACATTTAGGGATCATTTGTATCCCTGCTGGTGTCGCTCCATCGCATCCTGTTTATTCTCGCCCTTGTTGTCGTTATTAGTTGTCCATTCTCACGCCTGCTGTTTTTTAAATTGCTTTATTTATTAATTTTAATTTTAATTTTAATTTTAATTTTAATTTTAATTTTAATTTTAATTTTAATTTTAATTTTAATTTTAATTTTAATTTCAATTTTAATTTTAATTTCAATTTTAATTTTTTTTCATTCTGTCGTCTATTTGGTCCCTGTCGTTCACCTTGCTGCCTATTCCTTTTTTTTGATATAGCTTTTGACTTTGTTTTAATTGTCTTTCTTATTTATATTTACACTCATATTTATTGATATTGTTCTTGTTGCGCAGCTGTGACAAAAGAATTTCCTCTGTGGGGATCAATGAAGTATCATCTTATCTGATGTCTTGATTCCACTTGTCGAAAATGGCATTGACGTGGATCCACTGCAATCGCATGACGGGATGCCGTCGCTTTGCGGGTCACATGATTGGCATGAATTGTGGGAACGTAGTTGATGGTCAATGAGTGTGTTTGACTTATTTAAGACAATCGCACTTTTTAAGACATCCTCATGGACCACGTAAAACAACGTGGCGGGCCACATTTGGCCCGCGGGCCCTGAGTTTGACACATGATCATAAACTCACACCCAGTTTACGGTGTTATGATGATAAAGTTGGGAACTTCTCGGCAGTAAGCTGGTACAAGCAGAAGTTTTGCTCATGTGAGGATTTACTTCGGCAGCGATATAAACATCTTTCTCTTGAAAGAAGCAGTCGATGCTGGAAAGATGCCCTTTCTCCATTATTTACGAGGCCTCTGTTGTTGCAGGTGGTTGGGAATACCTTACCAGAGCCTTTTTCATTTGGCTCAACCAAGCCGGCGTGAATATTTGATGGGGGGCCGATGGGAGAGCCCGGGTTAATATTTGAGCTGGGAGAAGAAGAAGTAACAGGAGAAAGATGCAAGCGCAGTGGCGGCTTCTATTTCAGAGCAGAAACCATCACGGCCGACCAAAGTAAACAAATTAAGGGCTGCCAGAAAGTCAATGCGGGTGATTGGAATCAAAAACCCTGGAGAAATTCTTCTAAATTATTTTGAATGACTATAACACCCCTACACAGGATATTAGATTCACCTAGATCACAATTGTCAAACTCAAGGCCCGCGGGCCAAATGTGACCCGCCCTGTCCTTTCCTGTGGCCCGCGAGAACGTCTCAAAAGGTCTGAATGTCTGAAAATAAACAAGTCAAACGCCTTCATTGACCATAAACTGCATTTCCCACAATTCATGCCGATCATGTGACCCGCAAAGAGACGGCATCCTGACATTAGACTGCAGTGGATCCACGTCAATGCCATTTTCAACAAGTGGAACTGAGGAATAAGATAAGATTATACATTGTTGATCACCATAAGGGAAATTCTTTTGTTAACACTAACAATATCAATAAATATGAGTATAAATATAAATAAGAGAGACAATTAAAAGAAAGTAAAAAGATATCTATAAAAAAAAAGAATGGGCAGCAAGTTGAACAACAACAGGGACAAAATAGACAAAAGAATGAAAATAAAAATAAATAAGTAAACAAATAAATAAAAACAGCAAGGGTGAGAGTGGACAACCGATAATGACAACAACATGGGCAAGAATAGAAACAGAGTGACAACAACAGAGACAAAAATAAACAGGATGCGATGGAGCGACACCAGCAGGGATACAAATGATCCCTAAATGTCCAGGAAGAGAGAAGCTGATGCTGATGGAAGAACGTTTCAAGAAAGACGGGAAGACGAACACATGTTTGTGCTTCCAGGAGAAAAAACGGCGTGTCTTTTGTGTCACGAGGCAAAGAGTTCAATCTACGTCTGCATTCTGACACCAAACACAGAGCTAACCATGCTAAAGTTAGCCTTCCAGAAAAACAACGAACTGTTCAGGAATCAAAAGCCAAACGATGACGGCAGCAGAATGTGTTCACGAACGCCGCATCCACAAACACAGCGGCACTGGAAACCAGCTTTACTGTGGCTGAAGAAATCACCCGGCTTTTGCACAATCGTTGTTTGTACTTCTTCTGTTCTTCTGCTCCTCTCGATTGTGACAAAAAGGTTTTGACCAAAGTTAATTTCATAACTCGAGTTGGATGATATTTGTCTTTCTTCACTTGGATACTGTGATCACTGATGGATGGAGTGATGTGTGTTTCTTAGGCTGACAAGAGGAAGGGATTTATGTTGTAACAGAGCAACTAGTAGACATCATTATTTCGATATCTATACGAAAGCATATGAAACATTTTGGATTTGAATGAGTCAGAAATTCAGAGTTATTTAGCATGAAGGAGTCGTTGCATTTATTTTGTATGACATTGTTAGCGTAGCATGAGGCCCTCGGTGAAACGGAGCTGATGACGCCCCTGACCAATATTATCATATTGGCCCAATAATGCGGCACTTGTGATCTTGCAGAGTTTCTGAAAAAGATGCCTAAACTCCTGTGATTATGAAGTGACTTTTTATTTTCTTGGGTTTTCTTCCCCTTGCATGCGCGGGTGGCGGCGGGGCACCAACGCCCGCCGTGACCTCTGT
Organism: Fistularia tabacaria; assembly: GCA_901007705.1. Taxonomy (NCBI): domain Eukaryota; kingdom Metazoa; phylum Chordata; class Actinopteri; order Syngnathiformes; family Fistulariidae; genus Fistularia; species Fistularia tabacaria. The sequence goes on from CAAKHD010006155.1 coordinate 30,837, forward strand.
TGTCGGCGCACCGGCTGTAATCGCACACCCTAAATGGAGCTTGACTTTAAATTTTTAATACCGCCGTGCAAATGGCGAGCCGTGTGCAGGAGGAGGACACGCAGCACGGCTGCTGAAATGCAGATGACAGAATTTGTCCGGTGTTTTTATTTGAACGACTCCGTATGGGATGCCGATCAGTCGCTAACAGTACGCGGCGCGGACGGTGACAACCAGCGTACGTCAAGTTCACCTTGTTGGCTTAAAAATTCCGTCCTGGTTTTCTGGGCTTGAATCGGACTTGAGTGACTCGGCCTCTGCGGTTTACTTCTGGTTTCCGCTCTTCCCACCGGCGCCGTTCAAGTTCGCTGCGCCTCGGCACCTTCCCTCAGGTGGGAATGACATCTGACTGAAGCAGCAGAAGGAGCTCAGCTCCCTGCTCGCTGCAACGCAGGGAACATTCAGTCACAGTCATTAAGTATGATCACCAGATATTCATTCTTTGTCAACCCTTCACTCTCTCATTCACACATCTGGACAACTCGGGGTCTCCAGTGAACCTCCTGCAAGCAAAGAGCTGGTTCCATGCTGGTTTGGTTCGCAGACAGAACTAACATCATCTTTCTTCAATGTAAAAAAGTGTCTCAAATGGGAAAAGGAGGAATCATACGACGCTGCCGCAAGGCGACGTTTGATGTAAAAAAGTGCAATGTGACATTTGTTATCTACAATTTAAAGGGAACCCTGAATATGCTTTTGTTTCATGCTAGAATGTGTTGTTAAAAAAAGCACAAAGAATTGTTAGAATTGTTAGAATTGTTGCGGCCGCAGACTTCGAACAAGGAGGAGGAAGCAGAACTCACGGGAATTCAACCCGGGGACGACACGCGCGCGGATATTCGCCGTTTACGGAAAGCCATTCTTTTGCTTTTGTGGATTCATTGATCCGTCAGTAGAATGAAATCGGTTCACACAAAGCAACGTGGAACCCGGCGGGACCCCGACGACACAAGAAGCCCCCCCCCAAAAACACGAGTTGACACGACGGACTGGACAGGCGACGCGTCGGTTCCGCCGGGACTGACGTCGGGTTTATCGTCTCCAGCGTACAGCATGGGAGAAAGAACGGACGCACGAACGCACGAACGCACGCATGAAAAAAGACAAGGCTAGAATTTGAGGCGAAGATTCGATCCAAAGCCGTGAAACAGAGAGGAAGAGAGAAGCTGCCTCCGAGCCTTTTTATCTTTTCATTTTCATTTTGGAAGTAATTATCCACATTATTTCAACCTTATCGGCGCGGAGTGAACCCGGGATTACGGGGCCCCGGGGGTGAGACGGCCGGTAATCCCGTCTTCCCGGGAAGGCCGTTTTCTTTAAAATAACCATGAATATTTTAATTCATGACTTATCCCTTTTTTTTTTCCAGCCTTTGGAGTTTACGTGGATATAAGTGGCGTTGCAAAGCGCGCGTGGCGAGCTGCACCTCCACCTCACGATAGAAGGAAGCGATAATCTTCAACAGGCCGGCGTTTGAGGCTTCAGTTTAATGTCAACACGGAGATAATCCTTCTTATTTGACTTGAAGGAAAACCCCGACCCTTCCGATCCGGGCACATGTGTTCCGGGTTAATCCCCCCGAGCAAAATACGGGCGACGGCTATAACTTTAGTTGGATCAAATGTGAACTCTGACCCGGCGAGCAGCTGGCGGCGGCGTCACGATCCGAACCCCTTCCACCGCGCAGCCGTTCCTCTCGTGTTGAGGGGGATCTCGTGCAGATTTTTGTCCTGAATTCATCTTTTTTTTTTCAACGTCCCGCTGATTTTAAAGTATTTTGCATTTGCCGTGTTCATTCCTGCCATTCTCTGCTTGTTTCTTGCTTCTGCCTTTTCAACGCAGGATTTTCCAGCGCCTCCGATGAACAAATGAGTGGCAGCTCGCGAGCCACTGCTCCAGCGTGAAGCCTCCTCTGTCCGGCGACTGAAGTCTGTGAGCTGCCTGCTTATGACGAACCCGCCTGGATTGGAAACCAGCCATGAGAACATTTCGTTGTCAGATGTGCACGGCGCTGTGAAACGTGATCCTCCTGCAGGCTCCCGTGGGAAAGGGGAAACTATCTTTAAAAGCATCCGGGCTTTTAATTCTGTCACATCGACGGGGCCTTTCGAAAGGCACGCCGTCACGGCGCAGTTTGACGAGTTCTACACGGAGGTGTGTGTGTTGAGAGCGAGGCAGAACGGATTCCATCCGCTCCACAGAGCTTCGAACAATACTTGCGTCCGGCGGCACGGTGGTTCCAGCTTCCCGTCCACAGCCGCAAGGTTCCACTCCCCACCTTCTCCCCGGGTCTGCGTGGGGTTCCTCCCGCAGTCCCGAACATGCAGGAGCTTCAGAGGAGACCTTCACGTGCGCAGGTGATGTTTGAACGAGGGAGCGTCTGACGGCCCAGGGGGAACCCTGAACCCTGCCTCTCGGCCAATCACAGCTCCGTCGCCCTGCGACGCTCACGCGCGCTCATCAACGCACGGTGTGCATGTCGGCGCTTTGACTCCAGAAAGGTTTCGGGCGCGACTGAAGTTCTTCCGTGCTCAGAAGCTCAGTGGAGGAAGGAGTGTGTCGGAGGAAGAAGAGGAGGAGGAGGTCTGGGGGGGGGGTGCAGCCGCCGCGGACAGCAGATGGCACCATTGCGCCGCCGTGCGTCTCCCGCTTGGCACCGAGACGAGTCCACGTTGTTCCCGCTGTCTGCCTCCGCTCTCCGGTTCCCTTCCCTCCATCCCTCCCTCTCTCTCTCTCTCTCTCTCTCTCTCTCTCTCTCTCTCTCTCGGCCCACAGTGTGCACCTATCTATCTTCCACGAGCACCGCCAGGCTCTCTCCATCAGTCCCCGGCAAAGGGCTCTCGCCATGGCACCTCTGCGCCCCGCGGATCCGCGCTCCGCCGCCGCGCAACTCTGCGTCCTCCTGCTCACCGCGTCGGCCTGGACGTCGCCGCCGGCTCTCGGCCGCCGAGCCGCGGAGGACCGCGCGCCGGAGCCGGGCGGAGGGGACTCGGGCTCCCCGGCGGGGGGCGCGGGGAGCCCGGGCCGCTTCGGGAGAGCGCTGTCCCGGGAGAAACAGATGTCCCTGCACAGCAGCTCCTTCGTGCTCAAAGGGGATGCGACCCACAACCAGGCGATGGTCCACTGGACGGGGGAGAACAGCAGCGTGAGTAGACCCCGCGGCTTTACGCACCCCCGGACCCCCCCACCCCCCCCCCCCCCCCCCCCTCCCCCTCCCCCTCCACCTCTTTCCCTCTGCTCAC
>CAAKHD010006156.1:22013-34847 GCA_901007705.1 Fistularia tabacaria
TCACAACAACAACACACGGGGGGTCCCCGCCCTTTTTTTTTTTTTTTTTTTTTTTTTTCATTTTGGACAATGTTTCCCCGTCGACTTCTCACCTGAACACCGGCTCTGCGGGAGCTCCGGGCGCTTGTTTTTACCGACATTTGTTTCGTAATCAGTTTGCCGAGCCGGCGGGCTTCGTTGTTGGGGCGAGTGAACGATGAGGGAACTTTAAAATACATTCGGTATCATTTTACGTATCTGATTAGAAAAAAAAAAACAACCTCTCGGTCACGCTTGACTCTTAGTCTGATACTGACTGGACGTCCTCTGAGATGTGACCTGCTTCACCTGCAGCGGCTGCGTCTCCGGCGGCGGCAGGTTGCTCTTCGCCAGCCGTATCATCTCCTGAATCTGGAGGAAAGCGAAGGCGATGGTGACCCAGGGGGCGCCGGAGAGCACCCAGGCCGGCCGGCTGACGTCCTCCTGTTCCTCCTGGTGCTTCGTCTTCTTCACGGGTAGAACGGGGGGCCGGCGGGGGGGGGGCGGGTCGCCCCTGGAGGTCTGGCTCTGCACCATGGCGATGGTGGCGATGGGAACCGGACTGGAGGGAACCGGGACGTTCTCCGCCAGCATTCTTTCCTCTAGGGAAGAGACATGGCTGTTTGATTCGCAGGTGCACAAAGAATTTACATGACATAATGGTCAAAAATGCAGCTAATCATCATCAGCCTTCAGGTCAAACACAAGAATCTGCACTGAAACGGCTCCTTCACGTTCAGCCGTCACCTCAGCGGGCAGTTTCGGCCCTGAAGCACGGGCTGTATTTCGTCTGAGAATGTGGGACGGGGTTGAATAGGACTCCAGAAAAACTATAGCGACATTTCTTTGTAAGGAGAGATGATTAAACAGAACCCTGAGCCGTCCTGGACCTTGTTTACTCGAATATTACTACATTTTTCTAACTATTAAGATTTTCTCCATGGAAAATGTAGAAAAAAAAAAAAACTTGCAAAGTTGGCGAGCGAATTACCAAAACAACAAATCAGTCAGACTCATGAAAGAATCCGGCTGAAACCGCACAAAATTCATGGTGCCTTGCAACAGAAATAATAAAAGCCTTGTTATCGTATCTGAAACAGGATGTGAGGTCAGTTTTGATCGGTTTGTTTACCTGCCTGAAGGTCACCCGCTATAACTATCTGATTATTCGAACGCCAAATGTAGCTGACATTAATCACACAAGCTTTCGGAGTCCAAAACCCTCCCCTTCGCTCCCGCTGGCGTCCAGTAAAAGCGCTCTCAGAATGTTGCGGTGTCCTGAAATGACCTGCAGGGAGTCCCTGCCCTCACTTCACCCGGCCTGTCGGCCGCGTCTAAAAAAGGAAGGACGTGAAAGCGGCCCACCCTTCCCCTCCGACTCGCCGCACAGACACTGCATGGAGCAGAAGATGAGGAGGATGACGAGGGACGCCATGCCGATGCCCCGGAACGTCTCCGCCGCACCTGTCGAGCAGGACAGACGCGTCAGATCGGAGAGTGACACAGTACGGACACACAGTCAGGACGGACGCTGAGACAGATGGGATTTTACAGATTGACGCAAGGCCAGGGTTCATCGCTCTGGAAAAAAAAAATGATGTCGCTTTTCCGACATTTTCCTTTCTTCTGTGCAACAATAAGAACCAGAAGGGACTCGAGGGGACAGACATTGTCCACGAGTCAACTAAATGACATGGAAATAGCAGAAAATATATACTTTAAAGTATTAAAATTGGACGTATGGCGTGTAAATCAGTGACGAGTCCGACCTGTTCGTTATAAACACGTAATCCAGCTCAAGTTGCTACAAATGATCGCTTTCATTAGAGCGGGTAGGAAAAGGGTAACATTTGCAAGGGTGAGCATTTTTCAGCAGAAGTAAAAAAAAAAAAAAAAAAAAATCAGTTCAAAATTTGATCTCGTAAATATTAATACTACGGATTTTAAAAATAAGGAGGCAAAAAGTTTTGTTGGTACAAATTTGACATGAATGATCTAAAAATCAATGAGACGGCCAAAAATAAGTATATCAGAGACGGCCAACATTTAACATCGAATCAGGGGAATTGGACTTTTGTGCTGAAATACCCGACAACAAGCAAATTATTGGTCAAAACGGAGCGTTTTAATTCTTTTTCAACCAGTGGGATTGTTAGTTCCAGTCGCTCCCGTTTGCCACCAGAGGGCAGAAAAAACGTGTCCAATCAGGTGCCGGCGGGTGTTCAAAGCGTGAAACCTTTGTGGACAAGTTCTTCGATCCTTTCTAAATGACGCGTGTTTACTTTTACAGTTGAAATACATAAAGTGAAGTCTGTGTGTGCGTGTTTTCCAAAGCTAATCCTCTTCAGCACAAACACCCTGCAATGACTGCAGAGAAATCTAGAGCCGCTCCATCAAATATAACAGGATACAGAAATTATAACTAAAAACTCATGCTCAATAATAACATTATGATCTTTCAAATGTGTTTTTTTTTTTTCCAGATAAATGAGACAATTATTTCAGGATTAAAGGGTACAGTTTTCATTTCACCCCAATTAAAAACAATTTTTTGAGAATTCTGAGATAAATTCCTCAGTAACTCTTCTGCTCTCGTGTGGCAGTTGGTTATTTTTACCCTTTTTCTCCTTTAATTGTTGTTGCCTCTATCTTTTTTTAATGTATTTATCTATTGCTTATTTATTCACAATAATATCTGTTGATACCCGTCCTCTGGCCCTGGATCAATGAGGTATTATCTTATGGTCTCTCAGTTTCAGGACCAAGAAGATGGATCAATGATGTCCAGTTACAGGACACTCAGGAGGAACTAAATATTGACGGAAGGATTATAAAAAGGACCGAAGGCAAAGATTGTTACGGTTTTTCAGGAAAAATGTTCCAAAGTTGTCAGAACCCAGACAGACACGGTGGAAACAAGGAGTCTTTTTCTACGTTCTTCCTAAAACGAGCGCCTTCATACCGAAGTATCCGACCAGGAGTCCCCCCACCATGGCGCCGCAGCCGCGGCCCAGGCCCAGGTGCAGCCCCTGCAGGATCCCCTGAGCCGACGTCCTCAGGGCCGGTGGAACGGCGCCGCTCAGGAAGGAGATGCACGCCGCCCAGACCGAGGCGTGGGTCAAACCTGCACGACACGAGGAGCGACACGCTCAGTTCCTCGGGCACCTTCACGCAGTTTTCAAGACCCTTGAGAGAATTTTACCGCTTGATTCTTCATTCATGAACCTGAGCAAACTGAGCTGAAATAACACATGATATGATTGGATACTATTTCACTCACAGCAAACGCTGCACTTCCAAAGCAGATGTTAGTGGCATCAGACAAAGAATAAGGTGAAAATACAAATTTAGAAAGTATATACTCACGTTGGTCCGATAGCGGGGCTGTTAGCATAACGTTTACTTTATTCTATTAAAACCTGATGATACTAAAAAAAATAACATTTTTAAAATCATTTCATAAATCAGGATTGCAGTTGCTTGTAATGTCAGGATATTTGTATGAAAAGTCTTGTCACTAAATGTTATGAAAACAAGTGGAAATCAGTCACCAAACGTTCTAAGCCCTTCCAGATGGCTGAAAACGCTAAATTGAAAAAGAAGGTGCGATCGCTCTTCAAATGGAGCAAAACCGAAAGACGTTCCAGTGTTTTGAAGAATCCCAACACTGGAGGGAGGAGGAGCGACGGTTCCCGGCTGAACTCCGGGGCGGTTACCTTGGAGGACCTCCATGGGCAGGACGGTCCAGGCGTTGTGCAGGTAGGAGATGTAGAGGTAACGGGCAGTGTTGCAGGCCAGCCCGATGTACAGGACCCTGCACGGGACGGGAGAAAAGACGTCCGGTCACAGAGAGATTCATTTTTCTTTCCATTCCAACTCCTAACATCCAGAGTTTTATGAAGAGACGAGGAGACCAAAGCATCATGTCACTCCTCCTGCTGCTCCTCTGATTTATTACCAGCAAATCTCACTTTGAAAAGCTTTTTTTTTTCTTCCCTCAATTCATTTTCATTATTAATATACCCTGATGTTGAAACAAAAAAAATAAAGCTGTTATGAAGGTAGCTAACATAAATCGCCTGTCAATCATGCAAAGCTTCGCTGGAAAAAAACAAAGCAAATGAACTAAGAATAAGATAAAATGAAAAAAAAATAAAAAGGAACAAGCCGGCATCTGAAAAACTGTGGTGAAGTGATTCAGCAGGTTGAAGAGCATGACCAGAATGAGGAGAGCATAGACATCGGTTCAGAATAAATAGGAGTTGCATGCATAATTCATTACTTATTGTGGGAAAATATTGTTGCGCTCAGAAATATGATGACACAAAATTTGGTTGCCGTGAGTTGAAGCAGTTTGATCGTTCAAGAGAAGGTTAATCTGTTGTTTTTTTTTTCATGTGCCCTTACAAAGGTGTTTGTGGGATCATTAAGAACTTCTGTATTCTTAAGAGAGCGGCGTGTTGACCTTAGGTTTTCACGTGCGCTGAAACTTGCGCGGACGGTGCCAGAGGATTAGCGCTTGGAGGCCTCTGACGGCAGCATTAAACAGCTGGAAGCTACCTGCTCCTTCAGCAGGATGTGCTGCAGAGCGAAGGCGACGCCCTCGGCAAACCCATTCACCAGCTGACAGGACAGTTTGACTGTTTGCTCACGACACACACACACACACACACACACACACGCACACACACGCACACACACACACACACACAGCCGAGCAGGACACGGCCCCTCAGACAGGGGGACAAACACACACCTCAGCTTTGAAACACAGGGTTGCGCTCGAACACGTCACATGCTTCTGCTGCCGCTCACCTGGTGATCAGCGGATCTGACTTTCACGGAAACAAACACATTCGTGATATCGTCCGACCAATCGTAAGCTTCTTTTTATCTTTAAATGTTTCTCTAATCATATTTTTTTCCCTGAAATTTGACTTGACTCGTTAGGAATTAAATTGCAATACATTTATTTCCCTTTGAGTAATTCCTTGCAGGGAAAAGCACAAAGCAACGATTCAATTTCCTGAAACGGAAACGCGAAACTACTGAGCGGCAGCAAGAACACGGCCAGCGTTATAGGAAAAATAAAATATGGTATATACAGTGGATCCCAGAAATGCGGATTTTTCTTTTATGGGTTAAAAAATATTTTCTTTAAAAACCAGAACTCTGAATAAAAAATTCTTAAAAATAAATAAATAAATAAATCGCTACTAAAAAAATAATTGCATTCTTTTCAGCCCATAAAATAGATTTTTTTTTTTTTCCATGCACTATTCAAATCTAAATGACGTTTTTTTTTTTTGTTTATGGATATGGTACTGGGGTTCAAAAATGCGTATTTTATGATAAAACCTGATATTATGCAAAATGACGATATTTCTTAGATTTGTCCGACCACTTTTCTTTTCTTGCTCGACATAGTTATACGACATAATCAGACGTCGTTCGAATCGGCCGAGCCATGTCACGTGATCGCCTGCAGCCAACGATGGCCAAGCGGGGCCCGTCATCACAAATCATACGAGTCGGTTGCGTGTCTCGACCTCCGCCGAACCCCCGAGACCGACTCACCCGACCCCCGGGGTTCGATCAAGAACCACTGCTCTAGAACGACGTCACGACGTAGTTTTCCTTCTGGCTCATTTCTTGTCACTGTTTGGTCATCGGTTTTCAAATCGAACCGTGTAAATTGACTCTCGGCGAGTTCCCGCTCGCTGACAGAAAGAAAGAGGGAATTGGCAGTGAAGAAAATGAACAGTTGTCAAACTCTAAAAGAGATTTTTTTTGAAGACAGTGGTCGGATGTAAATTCTACTTCCAGTAGTTTTAGCCTCAAACAGCTCCACGTGTGACATCCGAGGACGTGTGACGTGCGACTCTGCAGCGAGGACGACGGAAGTGAAGGTCTGACGTGTTTCCAAAGTAAGAACATCGAGGTTGTTTCTGCCAGGGCACTCTTAGCATCTTACTGTAGAGACACATGCACGCATCATCACATCCAGTCATGATTGTGTGTTCATAGACACACACACACACACACACACACACACACACGTTGAAAATAAAACAGGAAGTGTGTGTGCTGCAGAGCACCAGGTTCTCACACACAGACCACAGAAGTGCATCTGTAGCTCGACTGAAGGAGAAAAACAACCTCCTAGCACTTCAGTCCGTGTCCTTGCTAATTTGATGTCGGTGTCGATTTCGATCAAAAAAAAAATGTAGATATTCTTCTACGGTTTTGTTTTTCTAGTTTTTAATAATTTCAATAATAATTAATATTTAATAATTTTTAAATTTATTCATTTAATAATTTACAATTTAATAATTTCTGCTTTTCGAGCAGAAATTATTTGTGCTTTTCAAGAATTTTCCAGCTATTTTTCAGGTTCTTTTCTTGTTCAATTTTACATTGAAAACTCCCAGTAAATCTTGATATCCACCTGCAACCCTTCGATCCCTCTGCAGAATGAAAACCTTTTTTTCTTTCTCAGTGTCAAAACAGAGATTTTTACACATGCAAACAAATGTCGTTCCACCCATTAATCCGGTGTCAGGGAAGTTCTTTGAAGGAAACATCTTGAAATGATGGTTGCTAAGATGAACTAAATCTCCCGGCTCGAATCCTTCACCTTCTGACTCGAACAATCGGTGGTGGACGCAGTGATGAGGAGTTGTGTGGACAGAGGACACATTATGCGTTTCCTGTGCGGCGCCGCTGCAGCCTGATATCTAACACCAGTCTCTTGAATGTCTCGACCCCCCCTTTCAATGACATCATTGTTTGAGGCGATGGCTCTCAGACACACACACACACACACACACACACACACACACACACACACACACACACACACACACACACAGTGTCTATTACCAGCATGTTCAAACAGTGCTGGTCCAAACTGCTCTTCCGTTAAAAAAAATAAATAATAAATAATCATAAATGTTTTTTTTTTGTTGGTTTTTTTTCCTAAAATAACATTTGATCATTTAAGATTACATTCAGGGGGTAATTTTCTTTTTTCTTGTCTGATTATTTCGGATTTATCTTACTTTTTGGAAATAAGATAAGATAAGATAATACTTTATTGATCCCCATAGGGAAAATTCTGTTGTTGCAGCAGCAACATTAGAGGAAAAAAAAAATAAATAAAATAAATAAATAAATAAAATTAAAAAAAATATATATATATATATATATATATATATATATATGTATATAATATACAATATAATATAATATATATATATATGTATATGTATATATATGTATATATGTATATAATATACTATATATATGTATATAATATTCCTACACATTGTTGCTTACGTTTGTCCTCATTTCAAGCTTTTTCAGTAAAAAAATAAATAAAAATCTGAAGATCCATTGCATTTTTTCACAGCGTCTGAACGACACACCGCTGTGCAGCACGGAAGCACCAGCCTGAGGTCGTCACTCGATCTCTCCCAGCGCTTTTCGAACTGCGGATGATTTTAGAAAAAGCCTGCTGTCCACGGTGAATTCCAAGAATGTGAAACAACACACCAACAGGAGCTTGAAATGTGTCTCGACCGGCCTGAGGGAAGGTCTTCCAGCAGGGATCAAAATCTTACTTGCTACAAGTGATTGTTTTTTTTCCCCAATTGACCTTCTTGATCTTATTTTGATGAAGGACTGTTTGCCTTCGCCTTCCTGCCGTGCTTCGCTCTGTCGCGCCATTTCACACATCAGCTGGCACAAGCCGGCCCTCGAAAAAAACCCCAAAAAAAACAGCCGGAAACCAAAGTCGCCGGAGAGCTTTTTTCCGGAGGAAACGAGCGAACGATGAGGCGGCAGACGCGTCGCAGACAGCCGGCGAAAAGAAAAGCTGCATTTAAAAGAAAAATATCAAGATTCCTACCGGAGCTACGGGTTCATCGCAACAGGTGATACCCGAGCTCCGCCCACGTTACGCGTTTTTCGCGGCGAACGGCTAGCTTTTTGTTTTTATTTGAACCCCCGGCGCCTCTAACCGGTCCCCGGAAACATTTGCATGCATTAAACTGGTCCCTGGTCCAAAAAAAAAGGTCGGGGTTTTAGAGGAATTCTGAAAAGATCTGCAACCAAAATGTGTCGTTTTGAGGAATTCTGAGCGTGACGTCTGATTTTCTCAGGAGATGAAACGCCAGTCAGACAAACACACCGTTCACCCTCTCAGTCACACGTCTCCCATCGCCTCGCCGCAAGTTTCTGGACTGTTTCGGGTGCAGAAAAGGGCAGAACAAGCGCTTGCTGTGAGGCGGGTGAGCCGAGCGCAGAAGATGTGGAATGATTGTGATATCTGCTGTTATTCTTCATGCATGAAGTGAAGCTGTGCAGCGACTGTAAGCCAAATGTCCCTGAACTAGTTCCTAAAATAAAGCAATAATCAAAATTTGATCGTTCAGTAAAATGGGCGCAAAGACGTTTTTTAATGATCGTGTCTATTTCTGACTTCACTCATTATCTGAGTAGCTTTTAAATAGAATCCTAGCTGAGCTAATTCCAGCCCGCTGAGGAGATCCGTCCGACCTGCAGCACCAAACATGCACTTACGATCAGAGAGACGCCGGTTTGATGTCGTCGGGCGTTTCGTCGAACATCAGACAAACACGTGAACACGGCGGTTCTCTGAATGCCGGAGAGACACTCTTTGTCTTCTCGTCGTTTGACCCGGACAGAGAACACTGGGCTTCTGACCCCGCCCAGGTTCTTTTTCACGTCCAAACAATCTGGAAGGAACCCTCTGGTGTTCTCACCTGATGTGTCCCACCAGCTCGATGAACTTGTGGCTGGTGAAGTAGGCGGCCAGCTCAGACACGTGGCTGAGGACGGAGCAGACGCCGAACAGGGTGTAGGTCCCGTCCAGGTCCTCCAGGTGCCAGTACAGGAAGCTGAAGACGAAGCCGTTGCCGAAGCCCATGAAACAGGCGACGAACAGGACGGAGCCGTAGCGCACGGTGCACAGCAGCTTCACCAGATCGCTGTAGCGGAACTCCTGAGGGTTGTCGGGACTGACGGCGGCCGATTCTGGCTCCGGCGGCGTCCCCTGACTGTCGCCGTCCTCCACCACCCCCTCCAGAACCTCCCGCTGGTAGGCCGCTCCTTTTTCAAAGTAGAATTGTGTGGCGACGACGAACGACACGCACATCAGCACCCCGAAGACGATGAAGGCGTTCTTGTAGTTGCGGAAGCGTGGCGTCTCGCAGCCGGCGCCGTCCACGTCCACGGCGATGTCGGTGTGGTCGATCCAGATGCCGACGAGCAGCATGGCCAGACCCCAGCCCAGAGACCCCCACATCCTCTGCAGGCCGTAGCGGTCGCGGGCCTTTCCCAGATACTGCAGGGTGACCGTATCCACGATGGTGGCGGCCGGGGCCCCGAAGAACTCACCGACGATGATGAGGAGCAGGATGAGCAGGAAGATGGTCTGCACCTGGTCCTGGTTGTAGACGATGTTGAACTCCTTGACCTTGGTCGGGCCGGCGGCGGCGGTGGCCCGGCCGGTGTGGGTCGGTGCCGACGGGGTGGTGCTCGGCTGCGTCGAGGAGGTGACCGCCGCCGCCGCCGCGTCGCTCCGCTCTCGGCGACGGAGCGACGGGTCCGCGGTGTCGGGGGGCGTGTCAGGGAGGCCGCGGCGTCCGCGGGTGCCGTTGCCGAGCGGCGTGACGACGGGGACGACATCGCGCGGGGGGGTCGTTACCGCGAGTGGCGTTCGGCCCTCCCAGGTCGTCGCGACGGAAAGTGAGGTCGCCATGGTGGAACGAGGGGTTGTGACGAGCGGGGTCGTGACGGCAGGCGGCGCGACGGTGCTCCTCTCCACACACTTGATCTCCGCTGGCTCGACGAAGCCGATACCGCAGGTGAAGAGCAGCCAGCAGAAGACGGAGAACAGCAACACCGCCTTCCCCTTCTTGAAGCGGTCGGCCACCACGCCCCAGAAGGGGGCGCTGCAAAACTCGATAAAGTAGCGGATGCCGACGAGCAGCCCGCTGCGGCTGGCCGTCATGCCCAGCTGCTTGTAGTACACGGCCAGCAGGGGAAGGAGCGAGCCGTAGGCGGCGTAGAAGAAGAAGTAGAAGACCTTGGAGATGAGCAGCTTGCTGTTGACGCGGAGGCACATCCTCTCGCAGCAGTCCATCGAGGGGGGCGGGGTCTGCTCGGAGGAGGCATCGGACGGCGGCGGCGGCGGCGTCTGATCGCCTTCCCCCCTGGCCGAAAAGCTGTTGAAGGCCGCCGGCAAACCGTACTTGCTCTTCTGCTCTTCCTCGTCGTCCGTCAGGATGGCAACCTTGTCGTCAGCCGCCATGTCTGGAAGGGGGAGAGGGGGGGGGGGGACGCCGAGAACAGCTGGTTGGGGTCAAAAATGGACTCGATTCAGTAAAAATCTGACAAAAACAAATGAAATTGAATAGAAAGTTGACATGATCACCTTCACATGAACATCAAGAAGAAAATTCAAGTATATATATAAGTATATATGTATATATATATACACATATATATATATATATATATATCTTGTGTATGAATGACAGAAGCTACCTTCAATGCTGATGATATGAAGAAAAAAAAAAAGCAGATTTATTTAAGCAGAGCAAGAAATTGATTTCAGGTCCGCGAGCAACGCACTCAATCTGTGAGGAGGAAATGAAATCAAACAGGAAACGTGCGAAGAAATGACTGAGCACCGTTATCGAAACACCGCGTGGGTCAATTTCTTTTAAAAGCGGAGAGATTTTGTCGAGATCATCAAGAAATCAGTGAAAGAAATGGTGAAATCAGCACAACAAAAATCGGATCCCGGTCAGCAAACGTGCAGAAGAACCGACTCAAACTGAGTAACAGGTGATGGATTCGGACGTTGAAAATGCTTCTTTTTCCACATGAACGGAGATGCAGTTCGTTCGGATCCACAGGAAAGCAAACAAGGAGCTGAAGCTCGGACAGAAGCTGCCGGATTTTTATTCTTTTCAGGTTTTGCGCGGGGGGGGGGGGTTTCATCGGCTCTGGACCCTGACAGGAGCCCCTTGTGGCCCCTCAGTGGCCCCTGAGCCTCCGGTTGGAAACAGTGTGGCCGTCATTCACGGCTCTATGCGGAAGTGTAAGATATCTTCCAACATGCGTCTGTCTGGAAGCGCCGAAGAAACTAAACAAAATACACGCTGATGAGAAAGAAAACACCCGGATGTTCGCGTGGAATTAAAATCCAACTAAACAAACTAGAAATCAAACGCTTTAACTGTGAGGAAATGATGTATTTCCGAGTGAAGGTGTTTTTTTTTTTAAAGGCTGGAGGCTCGCCTGCTGTGACCTCAAATAAAGTGAGTAAATAATCAATAAAAGTTAAAAGAAAAATAATAAAGGAACTGGAGGGGGAAATTAAAAAAAAAAAAGAAATTTAAAATAAAGGAGAAATAGTTGCTCACCTGCTCAGGTCACCGCTCCCATCAACGTTAAACTGTGACTGCGCACTTTCCGGAGTGTCACTCACTGCCGCGCGTCGCGACCGCGGTCGTTGTAATTCCGTTCATTTCGCGAATCGTGTTGAAATTCCACGTCACGCGTTCGTGTTTTTAATTCAGCGTTTCCGAGCGGCTGCGCTCTCTTTGTATTGAGAACAACAGCGGCGACTCCAGCCCGTCAAACCGGAGCTTCCACCTGTCACGCATCACCGGCAAGCGCGCCATCATAGACGCGACAACTTCCGCTCTTGCCTTTCACATTAAAATACACATTATATTATATTATATTATATTATATTATATTATATTATATTATATTATATTATATTATATTATATTATATTATTACCATCTATGTGTATCAAACGTCTGTATTCAGATGAGTCAGGTGACAAGTTATTCTTTTATTATTCTATTGAAATGATGTGAGATGTACCTTATTGATCCCAGGGTTGGGAAATTGTTTCGCAGATGCAGCTCAAGATAGAAACGAATATGTAAATAAAGTGGAATAAAATCAACTCTGGGGTGTAAAAGTGTAATCAGAGAGAAAAAAAAAATGTCGATACATATTTAACAATATACAGGAATAAATAATGAGCAGAGTGGCAAGTGACAGTGTGACAAGTGGTACAGTGAAGTAACTGATGAATTATATGTGTAATTATATGGGTAAATCCCTGCTCTAAATAGCTTTGTATTTCTCCTGCATTGTGCCTTTTGCTGCCGCAACACTTGAATTCAGTTGTACTTTATCTTATCATCATTATTATTTCTATTATTTGTTATGATCCCGCACTCATTAAAAATAACACCATCTTCGTGTTGGATTGTACAATATTTTTGCAAATAGGATCCGGGGATAGAAACAGGTGTCCAAAATGATGCAATATTTTACATGTTTATGCAGTATTATACAGCCCTCTCTCAAAGCTCTACTGAGTTTGTCTCGTTATCTGTGTCAGTGAGCGTCGAGACAACCATTTAAGCACATTTTAAAACAAAAATATGTACGATTTTTGTATTTAAGTCCAACAGACCAAGCTAGGAATCAGTTGAATTCATCTTTCAATTTATCATCTGTCATATTATAGAAATAACTACGAGCTATTGTCTCTATAAACTCTTCATTTTGGAAATAAGCACTTTAGCAATCAATCACGCAGGTGAAGCTTTTCTCTGTGGAGGGGAGGGGGGGGGGGGGGCTTTACTTTGTCAACATCCGGGGGCAGCCGGGGCCCAGGGAGGGGACCTTGACGCAGCAGGGCGTCCCCACCGGGTCAAATAAAGAGATTATCACATGGAAAAAAACCCCCCCCGGAAC
>CAAKHD010006157.1:2209-22550 GCA_901007705.1 Fistularia tabacaria
TACGGCGGCTGCAGCGCCCGGGGGGGGGGGGGGAGGGGGGGGGCGGCCCCCCGCCGGCCCGCGCCCGGGGGCGGGTTGGGGGGGGGGGGGGTGGGTGGGCGGGGGGGGGGGGGGGGGGGGGGGGGGGGGGGGGGGGGGGGGGGTGTCACACACACACACGCACGCACGCACGCACGCACGCACTGGCATGCACTTCCGTTCCGGGCCCGCGCCGCGCGCCGCGCCCCGTCCCCGGTGTGCAGTGCGGCTCCGCCGTCCTCCGCGCCGCAGAGCTCCGCCGGCACCGCCCGCCGGAGCCGTGACGCAGCGGGGGGGCGGGGTTCCGCGCCGCGCCGCAGCCAATCGGCGCCGCCGGCGGAGCCTCGCACGTGTGTGGAATGGGGGTGGGTGGCAGGTGAAACGCAGGCTCATGTCACGCGATGGCGTCCGGACTTCCTGCTAAGAAAGGAGCTCCAGAACCTGGAGAAGCGCTTCTTCTCCGGGACAACCGGACAAAGTCATGAGTCATCCTGGAGGCCTCACCGCTGAAGACCTCCCTGGAGACACATGGCAGGAGGGCTTCCAACCGACTGCCAGTCAGCAGCTCCAGCCCACCCACACCTCCATGAGGAGGTGCCCGGGTTCCTCGGGGTTCCCTCACACCCCGTGTCCCTCAGGGCTGAGGTTCCATGATGGTTCCATCATGGTCCAGGGTGAACCCAACCTCCTCTCTGAGGACAAGCTGGGCTTTGCAGCAGATCAGAGCGGCCCCACCCTCAGAAGAAGTCCATCACCCGTCTGGGCTTTTCCTCCTGCTCTGTTTGTGTGTCAGTGGAACAAAGATGGCAGTTCACGGTATGTTCAGAGTTGCCAGAGTCCAGTCCACGCCAGACGGTGCTTCCAGCCTTCATGTTCCACAAATAGCAGAAGAGCAGAACGCCATCTGTCCAGCGTGTGTGTGTGTGTGTGTGTGTGTGTGTGTGTGTGTGTGTGTGTGTGTGAGAGGGCGGGGGTTAAAGTGGGTCACTTCCCAGGGAAACGTAATGTCATTACAGCATTAAACTCCTCGTGCTGGACATTACAGAGGTAGGACAGACCTTCTGGACCAGCGGGAGGAGATGTCTTTGGCCGGCACAGCTGATCAGACTGGACGGGACCCCGGCAGGTCTTCAGGTTCCCTCCAGCTCCATTGCTCTTGGAAGATTTTAGCTGGTCGTCCGAGATGGCGCTGGGGTACTTGTACTCCTCAACAAGTTGAGTTGGGTCTCCATGGATCCGTGGTGATGATGCCGCAGCCCCCTCTGGAAAAAGTCACCACCATCTCCTTGGTTTTGTTGACCTTCAGCACCAGAAGAGTCATCAGACCAATCCACAGGCCGGCTCAGGGCTGAGACGGGCCTGGCAGCAGAGGCTGGACCACCATGTCCTCAGCATACCTAGCCAGGTGTGGATCTGCGGGCATCGTCTGGGAGGCTGAAGAGCAGCAGTGCGAGGACGCAGCCTTGAGAAGAACTGCTAGAGGTGTGACTGAGGTCAGAGAAGACGTTCTAAGGTCAAGTCAGCACAGATGGAGTTGTCCATCCAGGTGGAAGCTGGAAAAGTGGTTGCTTAGCTGGGGGGAAAGTTAGCACACAGGAGTCTGACAGCAGAGTTGGGCAGGTCCAGATGCCTTCATGTGGTACCTCTGCTCATGCGGTAAATGACTTGAAGAGGGTCCATCAGTGAGCTGGCCACTCTGATCACATGTTCTTTACGATCCTCACCATAGCCTGAAGTCATGGGGTGCTTCAGCGGAGCTCTCCTTCAGGACGGCCGTCACCGTGGAGTGTCTCCTCACCCGGGGAACTGTTCCGCTGGCTATAGATCTCCAGAACAGGATCTGACATACAACTCCAGCTCCTCAGCTCAGCACACAAGTGATGCCTGGTTTGGGCAGGTGTTCACAGCAGCCACGTTTTGAAGGCCTTGCCGGGCAGATTGGGGATTCCCCCCCTTTCTCCAATTGTCCCTCGGGGACAAATGAAGTTTTTACTGATTCTGTGTAGCTTTGTCCTTAAATTTCTGCTTGGCCGCTTTCATTGCGGCCTTCACTGCTTTGTTGACGTCTGTCTTTTCCACATCGGAACACGTGAAAAACACCCTTTTCTTTTTGTTGAGGATTACCTCGGTATCCATGGTTTGTTGCTGAGGAAGATTGTGACCGTTTGGAGGGAGTCATGCTATCCACGCAGAAGGAGACACACGAGGAGACGGTGTCGACTTGCTTGTTGATGTTATCGGAGGGTGTCGAAAGGTTGTTCCAGTCTGTGGACTCGAAGCATTCTTGGAGAGCTAAGACGCCGTCCTTGGTCCACTGCTAGATCTTTTGACTGTATGGCGGTCAGCAGTACCCAGAGGTGGGAGTGCCACAGACTTGTATGCTTCTGGGACTGAGCCGTGATGCATGTGACATCCTGCTGAAAGCCTTTCAGAGCTCTCTCAGGGGAGCAGGGGTTGAAACCACCAAGAATACATTTCGGTGAATCTGATGAGATGCGTTCTAATGACTGAGCTCGTGATGTGTTCAGTGGCAGTGGTAGCATTAGCTTTGGGATGTATGTCAGCTGAGATGAGGAAGCGCTGTGGAAATTCTCTCGGTAAATAGAGGGTACAGAGGGAGACAGCCAAGAGTTCAGTGTCCACAGTGCACAGTTTCTCCCTCAGGACGATTGTCCAGACACACACCGGTGCCAGGATGTTTCCCAGTCAGAGGGCGGCTAAGCCGTCAAGCTCTTTTGTGGTCTTTTGCGAGCTCTTTTTCTTCTTCCCTCTTTTGCTTGCCTTGTGTTTGCGATGAGTGCCGTTACCGTGGCGAGATGGGTTCTTCTCCTCGGGAAGTGTGTCTCTGATGGTATCCCATGGTGAATAAAAGTCCAAGTCCAAGCTGTGGCGGAGTGTCTCCAGAGCAGGAAGTCCTTGGTCCGTCAGGAGAGTCCGACCCTCTCTTGGTTACCAACTCCATGCAGAGCAAAAAACTGCAGCAGTAGTGGTGCCAGGAGAGGCTCCTGAGTGTTAATAGTGAGGGGAATGGTCCGGAAAGGTCAGCGAACAAAACCGGAGTCGCAGGGTTAGCGGAGTGGCGACTTGCTAATGCTAGCTAGCACTAGCGCATGTACTTGGCCACCATGGCATTGAGTTTAAAAAAGAAAAATATAAGAAAACACAGTTCCATGTACCAAGTAGACAGCATGGCCATTTCTGACACGGAAACAGCAAAAGAATACAATGAGAAATAAAATCTATGAACTGCTATTTATGAACCCCACGATTAGCGACCCCGGAGGACCAGCTGTTTGACCCTGGACCAATCACAGGGCCTCATGTTCACTCAGCCGGGCCAGCCAACCATTCAAACGTCTTGACCACGCAGGGTCTCCACTGAACCTCCTCATGGGTTTGGACTGTGGGAGGAACCCGGAGAACCCTAAGGAACCCTGAGGAACCCCACGCAGACACAAAGTAACATGGAGACTCCGCACACAGGGACGACCATGACCTCTCTTCTTGTTATTTCATTCCCTCTTTTTTTTCTGCAGTAATTTCTCCCTGACACACACACACACACACACACACACACACACACACACACACACACACACACATCTTTGAGAAAAGGTATTGTAGATATCTCAGTGTTGTGTATTGGTGTGTGTGAGTGTGTGTGTGTGTGTGTGTGTGTGTGTGTGTGTGTGTGTGTGTGTGTGTTTGTCGTATCCAGCTGGCTGAGAGCTCCCTCTGGCTGCGGGACCAGGTATGGTCTGACATCCTGGAATGTCCTCCTTCACCAGTGAAGAAGAAGCTGACAGACACACACACACACACATACACAAGGTCACAGCGAGGACACACCAGAACCCAAGGATCAGAAACAGCATATTGGAAGGTCACATCGAAGAACCCTGCATCATGTGCAGTCAGAGAGAACACACCCATGGAAGGGGCTTTGGTAGAGCTTTCCAAAAGGTGTCTCAGAGAAAGTCCTCAGTCCTGCAGGTTCTGGTCTATGGTCCTCAGATCTGGTGACATCTGGACTTTGTTGAGTTTCCAGAAGATGTTTCTCTATCAACATACATATCCATTATAAACATGTATAAATAGAGTTGTGTCAGTATTTTGAAGAAAATAAAAGAAAATTGACAGTTAAAGCACAGATTTAGTGCTGGACCTCGTAGTACTTCATAGTACTCGTAGTACTCCCAGTCTGAGGAGTGTCCACTTGTGTTGTTCCTACCTCTAGTGGACATTGATGGTCAATGCAGCTTAAATGATGACATCCATGAGGTCCTTCACTCTCTTCATTCATTCATTCATTCATTCATTCATCATCTCCACAACTGATCCAGCTGTCAGGGTCGTGAAGAGCCGGAGCCTATCACTGTTGTGATTGGACGAGAGGCGGGTCCATCACTGAGCCGACCACCAATCAAAACCCGTGCACGTGGATATAGATATTTATTGATATATGTATTAGATTTTCTGATTGTGATATCTGTGTGTGTGGACAACTGGATCAGAGCATCTCGGACCTGCAGCTCCTGTCCTGGTCTCCGGGTTCCTGGTCCCCTGGTCTCCAGAGGTCATAACCTTCCACAGGTATCATGAAGTCGGTGTGAATGAATCTCTCAGCTCAGTGCTCAGAAACGTGCTGGACAAATAGGTCCTGGTCCATGGAGCTCCATCTGCTTGATCCTGGTAGGACAGAACACCTTCAGGGTCGGGATGGAGTGAGATGGAACATGTATTCAGAAGGGAGTGATGTTTGCAGTTCCTTTGGCCACCAGGAGTCTCTGTTTTACAGATGGATGCATAGATACGAGCCAATCGTGGCTCTCAGGGGGCGGGGTTAGTGCAAAGACCAGCCAATGGCTGCTGTCCTTGCCGGATCTGCTCTGGAGGACTGAGCTCCTCTGCTTGTGTCTGATGGTGTTCTCCAGCTGCACGTCTGCTTACCTGCTCTGCTCCTCAGCGTGGAAGCTTCTCATCTGACCCTTTGCAGATGTGACCAACATCATCTGGGGTGGGCTCAGTTGATGGTCTTTCTTCCCGTCCATGAAGTCTGGAGTGAGTGACGGTTCACCGGGAAGCTGTGGTCCAGGATTGCCAGGTAAGGGTTACCCAACGCCGCTGAGATGTTTCAGACCGCTAGAGGATCACTGACCTGCAGTGGAAGGAGCAGAGTTTGAGTGGGTGGAGCTCAGATGAGGATGGGATTGAGACACTGTCTGCTGCAGATGAAACACCTGTATCTTCACCTCCACCCCCACTTATTTGTCCAGGAGATGTGGGTTGGAGGTCTAGGCCTCCTGCCCACAGAGTCAGACCTTCGAGTAGATGCATCCGATCGGAGGAGTGTTTCACATGTCTCGTGAGCTTTGGACTGATTCCTCTTTGGACCTTCAAAGACCTGTCCTTCTCAGAGGGCCACCACGTTACGGCTGGGTGGAAACAAAGAGTTAACATCTATGGAGAGAAGGTCCTGGCTTCTTCTTAGAGTGGGAGAAGCAGGTTGAGGGGCGTGGCCGTTCAAAACCCACCTCTTCCTGTCCTTGGAAGGACCCTCGTCTCCTGTAGAAACTACAATAACAAGAGGATGTGACTTGTGTGCGATGCTACAGGTGGTTTGGGTGACAAATCACTGTTGCTAGCTCTGCATTAGCCCCCATTGATTAGAAAAGCTGAGCTCATTAACTGATACATTAGCATAACAGCACGATCCATCGGTGCTCATGAGACAAGATAGAAGATAACGCTGGAAAAAATATGCGCATAAAGGATGCGGATACAAATATACACAGAAGATGTCAAATATATGCAGTACAATAAAAAAATAAACAATGATTTAATTAGCTAGTGCATGATGCAGCGTGTGATGCTAACGTTAAAGCCGTGCATGCCAAGCGGCATTGTTTTTGTTTTTCAGAAGTGCCACCTCCTGAGATCCAGGGCCAGGATCAGGACCAGGGCCAGGAATAGGATCAGGACCAGGATCAGAACCAGGACCAGGTCCGCTCTCTGGTGATGTGTTGGCATTCTGGATGAAACACCAGGTTGTAGGGACAGGATGCAGTCATTGTGTGAGTGCACAATAAAAACGGTGTTGTTTGTGGACTCTTTTCTCATCATTCTTTTATTTCCCGCTTTCACTTTCCAAAAATAACCTCATATTCCAGGACTTTTTCCAAGGACTGAAAAACCAAAGGGGACATTTTATTTTTTTCTCACCCGGATCGCCAAACCATCTTTCCCATGACTCAACCGGACCGCAACCGCGACACACACACACACACACACACACACACACACACACACACACACACACACACACACACACACACACGTACTGTACTTGCTGAGTGGGACAATAATAACACAGCGGGGATCAACATTCCACGAGACGCCGCTCTCGCGGGACTTCCCGGCGGAAACCTCGCGAAGTTTCCGGCGGTCTTGTAGTTTGGGGCGGCGGCGGGCAGCCAGTCGCAGCCCGCGGAGGCGCGTCCAAGAAAGGTGGAGACTCCTGGCCAACTTCCTGCACCGTGATCTCCAGGCACCGCCGGGGAGGGAGACGAGGGGAGGCTGCTGCTCGGGCGAAGGCGAATGGATCCTCGGTTCGCCTAACCTGCGTCTTCCCGGCCGGAGCGTATCGTTCGGTCCCCCCTGCCGCCGCCGCTCGTAGCCTAGCTAGCCGCCCCGCCGGAGAGGAGACTCCCACCGCCGCCGTCAGGAATGGGTGAGTTTTTTTTTTTTTTCCGTGATGTGGCGCTGGTGTTTATATGTGTCGGCGAACCGGGGCCCCCTTCCTCCGCCTTCCGCCCTCCGTCCTCCGTCGTCCACCTCTCCGTCCGCCTCCGCGCCGCGGAGAGCCGGGGTCCGGGGAGCCCCGGAGCGAGCGCCGAGTCTCAAGGCGCCGCCGGAACGTTCGCCCGCGGTCCGTTAAAGTTAGCCACTTAGCTAGGAGGTTAGCCTAGCCCGCGGCTAACCGGGAGCCGCGGAGCCCCGCAGACATCCCGGAACGAGCCGC
Source organism: Fistularia tabacaria (assembly GCA_901007705.1). Taxonomy (NCBI): domain Eukaryota; kingdom Metazoa; phylum Chordata; class Actinopteri; order Syngnathiformes; family Fistulariidae; genus Fistularia; species Fistularia tabacaria. Next base: position 9,249 of record CAAKHD010006157.1, read on the forward strand.
TGTCAACGTGGCCGCGGACCGGAGGAGGGTCCGTGAACTTTGCTCCACAGACAGAACCCTCTGGAGGAGCTGAGCCTCCATGCTGAAGACCGATCAGACGGTTCCTCACTCCAGGTGTCTCATCTGACAGCCCCCATGCAAACACCTGACCTCCACCCGCCTCAACACCTGACCTCCACCTGTGTAATCTTCTTCTTTCATTTATTCGCTACAAATGTGAGGTCGCATTGAAGAACCTGGACCGCAGATCGAGGACTGTTCTCTTCCACGGGCTCCGAGAAAAGTTCTCGTATCTTCTGTGTTATACACACATCCTGACCTTCACACACACACACATGCAAATATATATGAATATATATATATATATATATATGTACACATACAGTAAGCTGTATGTACGGTAACCTTTGGCCTGTGTTTGTGTGTGCATGTTTGTGTGCATGCGTGCCTTTCCAGACCTGAGCTATGTGGACAGACGGGTTCTGGGTTTGAAGTGCGGGCCTTGGTCATACATATTTCCAAGGTAGACACGCTGTGTGTGTGTGTGTGTGTGTGTGTGTGTGTGTGTGTGTGTGTGTGTGTGACGCTCGTGTTAAGGTTGCTGTTTGAGTCCCGATAATCAATCTGATGGACTTCAACTCAGGGAGTGTGATTCCTCCTGTGGACTGTGTGGAGACATCTGGCAGCTTGGACGGCTCTCCTCGTATCTATTTATAACCCTCAGTGTGTAGGTGAACGTCCTCCATCTAGCTCCAAGAACATTGTTCTCCTCCCAGAGGTATGCCTTCCCTCGGGTGGTAGATGAGTGAGGATCAGCTCAGCGGTGTTCCAACATGTCCGGGCCGTGAGAGAAGCTCTCAGTGTTCTCTGAAGCGGAGAACATCTCAGGGGTTGGAAAACGTTTCATCATAATTACTGCTGAGTTGAGTGAGAAGGCTTTGAGATGATAGTGGTTTCATTGTTGCACCCTGGTCTGGTTAGAGGACTTCTGATGAACCATCTTGCTGTAGCTCTGCCTGATAAGATTTTCTCCTGCGAGTCCTGAGATTCATCTCTGAGGAAGTTGGAGAACTTGCAGATGTTCTCCTCAAAGAACGTGGATAAAACCCTTCTCCACAAATCCATGGCGTCGGAACCACCAGAAATGTAAACGTGGAGGTGAGAGGTTATGAAACGTGAGGTGTCTGCAGAGGTGTAGACACGGGGTGGGGACTCCAACCCGATGTGGACGTCAGTCCGGCTGATGGCACCACGAGGTCCACCCCATGCTTGGTCAGGCCCACCTGCTGGATCCACCAGCCAGCAGCGCAACATGAACGTGGATTCATGGAGGAGTGTGAGAGGCAGCAGAACCTCTGTGACCCTCAGCGTTTCTGAACAGCCATAAAGAAGAAGAAAAACGTCTGCTGTTGGTTTCCCGGAACATCGAAATGGAGATGTGTGAACATTAACGTGACTGAGCTCGGCTCATGTTTATCTTTGAGAGGAAGTCCCTCGCCGACTTGAAGGTGCCGCTCAGACCAGGGCTCCTCCACTGCTTTCACCCAACAGGAAGTTTCTTCATCGGAGGCACAAGTTACATCAGATCCAACCTGAAGCAGAAGGACACGAGCTGCGCCGACGGAGCCCGGCTGTCGCTCAGGGTCACCCGCTTCGTCGCCGATGAACCCCATCAATGATCTGTGATTAATCATCTACCCCTGGAGCTGGGCGGGGGTCCGACCGGCGTCAGAAGAACATCGAGAAGATACAACCGTCGTGACTACACAGAAGAGAAGAAGGAACGGCGTCTTCAAGTAACACTGAGAAAGTTATTGTCACCACCTCACTGGAGCTCAGTGGGACCTGGTTGATGAAAACAGTGGTGGATGTTTTCAGGGGACTTGATGTTTACATAATGTGCAGAGAGCAAACACTTTGGCGAGACAGAACTTCCTGGATGTAGAGGCGGTGGAAGCAGAACCAGGAAGCTGTCCTTGGGCCGGGAGAACATGGAGGTGGTTGGCAAGGTGTGCGGATGCCGGGGAGGAGACGGACAAAGCACAGCCGCCCGCTTTAAAGCTCCTGGGCGAAGCTGTCCGTTAAGCCCTCGGACCAATCACATCTTCTCAACCAAGCGGCTGCCCCTCCTCATCCTTCCAGGAGGACTTGATTCATCTGAGTAACAGGCTGGTGTTTGTCTTTGGAGGCAAGACCGATATATCAAGGGAGCGGTCCCACGCCCAGACCTCCACGGTGGAGCTGTTTGCCTGTGCCCAAGTGTGTGTCCTGGTGGAGATGTGTAAACTTCACGTCCAGGTGTGAGTAATGATCTGGAGGTGGAGGTGGAGGTGGAATGTACACAGGGTTCAGCAGCCCGCAGGTAAATAAAGGAGCCTGCAGGACGCCCACTGCTTCCCCGCATATCAGCGGCTTCTCAGGTCTGCAGGAAGGAATGCAGTTTCCTCCCTATCCTGTGTGTGTGTGTGTGTGTGTGTGTGCGTGTGTGTGTGTTTCCGTGTGCTGGTCGGCCCGTGTGACCTTGAGTATTTCCCCATTCCGCGGTCTTCCTTCCTGGCTCTGCCCGCCCGCTCTGAGGCCAGCAGACTGCAGTCACACATTTACCCACAGCTCCGGGTCTGACCGGGTCTTCTGGTGGCTTTTGGAAGTCCAGCGGAGTGGAGCTGCTTCCAGAGGACCTGGGCTCTGCTAATGATTAATGACGTAACTCCTTGGCGGTGGGAGTTGCAGAGGAGCGGCTCTGGGACGGACGGCGGTGTCCACAGACGCAGCGCTGCTGCTCAGGAAGCACACGATCACGTCGCCTCACCTTCTCCCCGAAGGTCCAAAGTCCAGCTGCTCGTTCAGCCGGAGCTGACGCCGGTGGTTCACCAGCCCCCTGCTGCTCAATGCTCACCGAGCAGCTTTACCGGTGTTCATCGCCCCCCTCTGGCTGGAGTCACAAAGGAGAAGAAGGACTGAAGGAAAGTGTACTGAAGCTCTTCCATGGAGAACGTAGAAAAGTCCAGCTGCACCGCGATCCTTGTTCTGGACGAGACGGGAACTCACCTCCATTGGGTTGGAGGAGCCTGAGAAGGTACTGAGGTGGAGTCTTCTCCGGCCGTGTCCAGGATCGCGTCTGTCGCTGGTGCGCGGAAGACCTGCACAGCTGAAGGTCTTATATCTTCAGACGTCCATGCGGTGCTCCGCTGTGGTCTGCCGATGCGTGCGGAGATACGTCTCCTGCTTGGTTGAGATTCTCATCCGGGAGTGAGTGGACTCCCACTCTGCTCCGTGGGGTATCTTCAGTGTGTGGAGGTGGGTTGACCTCCCCCCTGCAGGGATCTTCAGCCCCTCCCGGGGTCCAGGCAGAGGTTCATAGGTTCTGACAACAAGTTCTTACCCTAGCATACTGGTAAAAGTCTCCAGACCACTCCTCCTCCTGATGGAGCCCCTCGCTGAGATCCAGGTGTCACCGAGGTCTTCGCGGCTCCTGCTGGTCATCACATCGCCATGGGTGGAACCTGAGCCAGCCTTCTTCTCTAGCAGTGGGGACGGAAAGATCCGATGGGCCGAGCGACGGCGACGCTGGTGCTGATGAAGAGCCGTCGGCGCTCGGCCCGAGAACGCATCGCGACGAGAAGGTCACATGACGTGATCAGCAGGTCAAACGGTGTGTGTCCATGTGCATGAATAGAACCAGTGTCATCCATGAGCAATAGAAGCACGTGAGGACGTGCAGCTTGGGCTCTCCTGCACGGCAAAGCCTCCAGACACGTCGTCGTCTTCTCCTTCTCCTTCTTCTTCTTCTTCTTCTTCTTCTGCGGGAGGTCAGAGTGACGAGAGATGAGGGGAAAATGGGGACTTTTAGCTGCTCAAAATTCTGTTTGAATGTCAAACTAATCCCTGGTTTTCCATGGAGACGCACACACACACACACACACACACACACACACACTCACTCGAACACACACACGCGCACTCACTCGAACACACACACACAAACACAAACACACACTCACACTCTCACTCACACACATTCTCAACACACACACACTCACACACACACACACACACACACACACAGTAACAGGCTGGCTGGGATGATGTACTTTGAAGGTTTCAGTGCTGAGGGCGGCAGGCAGGATGTGGGTGATTCTCCTGCACTCGGCATAGAAATCCTAGCTGGAGGGAGTGGAGGCCAAGAGCAGCACTGCGGTACAAGTCACTGCAGAGCCAGAGAAATGTGGCGTGACAGAGATTCTCCGGCCCACTCGTCACTTTCTCCACATGTGAGGGAACCTCAGTGCTCCACGCACAGACACACACACACACACACACACACACACACTCCGTCTGAGATGATGGCCTGGTGGTGACCCCCCTGGAGACCTGCCATCACCTCTGGGAAACACTCAGATCTCCTCCCCTCGTGTTTTGAACGTCCGAGCAGCATCAGAGACACTCCTGGTGGAACTCCATCCTCAGACAGAGGGCTGGTGTTGAAGACCCAGGGCGTGCAGATCAGTCCCGCTCTGTGTGTGTGTGTGTGTGTGTGTGTGTGTGTGTGTGTGTGTGTGTGTCAAATAGTAGAAATGAATCACTATTCAATGTAATAATGACGATTGTTGGGTTTTTCCGATGAAGAAGATCCCTCCACCTTGCTCCTCTGCAGGAGGACACTGAGCAGTGAGTGTATGTTCTCCAGGCCATGCAGGCATTCTGCTATGGAAAGGTGGAGCTAATCCTGCTCTCCTCCAGCCTTCCTTTAGATCTCCTCCAGCCTTCCTCCTGCTCTCCTCCAGCCTTCCTTTAGATCTCCTCCAGCCTTCCTTTAGATCTCCTCCAGCCCTCCTCCACCCCCCCCAGCTCTCCTCCAGCTTTCCTCCTGCTCTCCACCAGCCTACCTCTAGCTCTCCTCCAGCCGTCCTCCAGCCCTCCCTCTTTCCACCGTGTTTGTGCGAAACCAAATATGTGAGGAATCTTCTGCCACCGCTCCCCGAGGCTGTAGCGTTAAACCACCGTGAAAAGATAGCACATTTCCCGCCGTGCAGTAATGCAGCTCCTCCCTTTCTTTTTATCTGTGCTCCTCGTGTCTTCAGAGACAGGAGAACCTTCTCTACCTGTGGTCTGGAGATCCGGGGGCTGACTGGCAGGGACCTGCCCTGAAGAGATCTTAATCTCTGCGTACAGATCCCGACAGTTCTGTCCTGGGTGTGTTTGGGCTGCGGGCGGGAGGAGCTCAGATCTTCCAGACAGAAGCTCTGGGGTGGTGGAGTTCTGCTGCGTCCAGCAAAGGCAGGAAATGGCTATCTGGGGCTCTTTGTGTCCGCCTGAAGCTCAGCCCAGAGCTCCATCCCCTCCCTGCCGTCCACCTTCTCGTTCCTCAAAGCCCTTGAAGCCGTCTCGTGTTTGACCCTCTCCGTTCCGTGGACGTCCCCTCAAAGAGCACCTTTTCCAAGTTGGAGGTACGAAGACCAGCGAGAAAAACGAATGAAACATTAAAGCGTGGGGTTCACGGTGGAGGCCTGGAGACCCGCCTCCAGCAGCCAGGGAGCTTCTCCTCCTGAGCTGTGGAATCACCAGCGCCTGGTCTGGACGGGTTCACACTCAGATCCACCTAAAGACCTTCGTTTGGCTTCCAGGGCTACAAAATAATCCTGGAGGAGCAGCATGCTGAGGGAGGGTCTCCAGGCCGGATCAACAGACGAGCAGACCGACTTTAGAAGAATCCCTGGGTCAGGCGCTGCTGTCCGGGAAGGTGTTAGTGGGATCTCCAGAAGCCTGAGCTTTTTCCTCGGTGGGACTTCACGAGTGTCGAGCCCGGACTCGACAGCGCTCACAGCACCTGCAGGCTGCCTTCTGCTCGTCCAGGAACCTCCAGGAACAATCCCAGAGGGCAACACTCAGAGCTCCTCCAGGATCCAGGCCTGCACCGTGAGACCTGCTGGATGACCAGTCCAGACTCGCGCAGCGCCAGAAATGTCAAGCGTAATTTATGAGCCCTTCGGATTGTTCTGGAATCTAGAAGACACGTCTGGCACGGCAACGGTCTCCTGGTCTTCTCCTGTCCTGTCCTGGCTGCAACCCGTGCTCTCACCCAAGAACAATGTCACATGAATGGCTGGATGATGACCAGTGTTGAATTCAGAGTAAACACTTTAAAACAACACCAGTCTGTGTCTGGAATCTGGACGCTCGTCTGGACTTTCCAGTTCTGGCGTTCCCCATCGATCTCCAGCTGCTCCACAAGAATGCGCCTTCCGTCCAGCCCGGCACCGTTGTGAAACCTCTGTGACGATGGGAGTCGGACACGCAGCTGGAAGCGCCTCATCGATCGTGTTTCAGTCCCAGAAGATAGAAGTTTTCCTGAAATGTCTTTGGGTCTGGAAGCCCTTTGCTTCAGCACAGGAGGTAATTGCGTGTAGAGCGAGGCAGAGGAGGAGGAGAAGCACTCAGAGTCAGACCGGGGCAGAACCCGGAGCAGAGCCGCCTCCGGCTGCTCTGGACCTTCTGCAGAGCAGATTCACCGGCCACATGGAGTCAACGGCAATCCCAGTCTTTCTGTGATTGGCTGCAGCGACAGAGCGAGGAACTGCGCTGAGTTCCTGGACGCCACACCTTCATCGGACCTTCACATTAAAGAGGTCCCCAGGTCCACCTTCTTCCACCCGAGAAACGTCTCCAAGATCAGGCCTGCCTCGTCGCTGAAGGCCGCAGAGTTGTTAATCCGTGCACTCCTGACATGGAGATTGGATTATAGTAATGTCCTCTTACCGCGTTGCCTAAGAAGACCTTCGGAGGCCTGCAGCTTCTTCAGGAGGCAGGAACGAGCAGATGTGCCGACCGGACTTGCCTCGAAGGCGCTTCATCTCACACCCTCTCCAGTTGTGTGGCGTCCACAGCATCAGATCTTCTGCTCACAGCTCCACGCCAACGGCAGGCCAGCACTGGAGTAATGACAGAAATCCAAACCAGGCGACCGGGGAAACACCAGCCGTGGTTGTGACCAGACCTCCAGACCCAGTGACCGGCCAGATGACCAGGAGGCTCCACCTGGACACGACGCTCCCATGATCTCTGCGTCTTCACGGCCCTCACATTCACCACGACAGTGAAGCTTTCCCGCCATGGTGAGGCAGTAGAGCGCTTCCTCTGCCGGGGGAGGTCGGTGGTGAAGGGCTGGTTCCTCACATGGAAGGACATGGTCTGCTCCGGCGTAACAACGAGGGGATTAGATGGACAAAGGTACAACAGGAAGTGGGGATCAATAGTAATGGGAATTGGCTTACAGGGCCAGACCTGGATTACAGCGCAGCTCAGTCTGGATTATTTCAGCTGAAGAATTGTTTGCACTCTCTCGAAGCTCCACCCTGTGGAACGCAGGTCAGCATCTGGTTGTGATGGAGTTCATTTGTTGTTGAAGCCGTCCGGGAGGGTTCCAGACAGCCCATCCATCTCCAGGGGCTGGAGAATCTGAGCAGTTACTCGATCATGATCAGGGGTCAGCTTGGCGTTTGTCCTGGTTCGAGGTCGGGGTGAATGAGAGAGGGTCCAGGTGACGCACCTGGAGACGGTGGACCTGCTCTGGGTTTCAGGTATCTTCTCCGGAGAAGCCACCACCTCACCGGCTCCCACACGCTGATCCAGGCTCACCCATCTCGTCCTCCTCCCGGTCTTTGGATCAGAACGTTCCCTGTTCCTCTGCAGGGTGGTGTTCTGGTCCAGGCCTTCCTCCTCAGACAGCGGGCAGGTACACCACCCGCCCTGGAAGCGGTCCGGTGGTGGAGATGTTTCTCTCTCCGACGGTTTCCTCTAGAAGAAGTCCGCCTCGGCCGAAATGAGGAGCACCCGCTCCCCCCTGGTCTTCTCTCACTGTCCTCTGTCCTCCTGCCCCTCAGAGGTCGTGGTGCAGTATGACTACGACGCCCTCCACGACGACGAGCTGACCCTGCGGCTGGGCGACGTCATCAAGAACGTGCGGTACGTCGAGGAAGATGGCTGGATGGAGGGGGACCTCAACGGCAGGCGGGGCCTCTTCCCCGACAACTTCGTCAAGGTGAGAGAAGCTCGGCTCGCACCTCCAGCGGCTCCTCCTGGGACAACCTTCACCCACTCGCCCAGAACCCTCCAGAACTTGCGGGTAGCCTGGAGGCGGCGGTTGTTTGCTCCCTCCTCTTCTTCTAATCCCGCGCGGTGAGACAGGTAATCTGCGGAGTCTCCAGGCTGAGCGTTAATCCTCTGAGGAGCCTGCTGCCTGCTGAACTTTGCTCTGCATCACAGCCGCGGACCTCCACCTGCTTCTTCTCAAGCAGGACTTGCCCGGCGTGTGCGCTGTGTCTGGATTGTCTTCTTCTCCCATGTCCTGGACGGCGGTGGGATTCGGGCCGGACCAGGTGGATCCGACCCGATCACACGGAGGCTCCATGACATTGAGGAGCTTCAATCAATGTTCTATGTGAGCAACAGCCACCCCCGCGCCAAAGTTTGAGGAGATAAAGGTCTCACAACTTGAGGATGGTTTTACAGGAGAAGCTGCAGGTGTCGGCTGTGTTTCGAGGGGGAGATGACAAATCTAATTTCTGCTCGGAGTGAAGAACCTCATTAACGCTCAGGCAGGAGGCACATCTTCACACTCGGCTCCTCCAGGTGTAAATGAACAGCCAGGGGCATCTGGACGGCTTCTGCTCCCACCGTCACGTGTCCTCCTGCCTGACTGAGCTGCTTCCCCTCTGAAGTTCTGAGTCCACTGTGAGGAGTTGGATGAGTTTGGCTGATCTGGGTCACCCTGGACTAACACACACACACACAAACTCACTCTCACACACTCACAACACAGACACACACACACACACACACACACACTCACTCTCACACACAAATACACACACAACCCACTAACATTCACACTCGCAACACATACACACACACACTCACTCTCACACACACATACACACACACACCCACTAACATACACACTCACAACACATACACACACACAATCTCTCACACTCACAACACAGACACACACACACACACACACACACTCACTCACACTCACACACACACCCACTAACATACACACTCACAACACATACACACACACAATCTCTCGCACTCGCAACAAATACACACTCACACACACACACACACAGTTACACAACACGCACACACACACTCACTCTCACACACATACACACACACACTAACATACACTCTCACAACACATACACACACACACACTCTCACTCTCTCACACACACACACACACACTTACACAACACGCACACCCACACACTAACATACACACTCACAACACATGCACAGACACGTACACAACACGTACATACACACACGACACATACACACACACTCACTCTCACACACACACACTCACAACACACACACACTCACACACATACACGACGTGTACATTCACACTCACTCTCACATGCACACACACAACACATACATGCACACTCACTCTCTAACACACAAGCATAAACAACACGTACATATACACACAACACGTACACACACACTCACTCTCAAACACACATACATAATACGTACATACACACACACACACACACTCAGTCACACGTACACACACACATACACAACACGTACATACACATACATACACACACAACACATACATACACACTCACTCTCACACGCACACACACAACACATACATACACACACAACACACACACACACACACTCTCTCACACACCCTCTGCTGGGGAATTGCACCGTCAGCTGGTGCAGCAGGAAGCGGGCAGTGGACTTGGTAAACAGACAGAGTAGCTGCTCCATCGTGTGCTGGTGAAGACTGCTGGTATGTATCTGGGTGTGCTTCGGAGGTGAACCTCCTCCCAGGAGATGGACGTCCGTGCTCTCAGAGGCCGTTTCTCCTCCACCTGCGTCCCCGTCCTCCCCGTGCGAGTGTTGGTTCTGTGCGTGTTGTCCTGAGCCTTTGCCGCGGCCAGCAGAAAGGTCTCCATTGTGCAGGAGAGCCGTTCCTTCACGTCTCCTCCACGGCACAGCCTTTGAATCCTGGTTGCTACCAGGGGAGATCTCCTCCTGCAGGCTCCTGGGGCCAGCTGACCTTGCAAAGATGAGAGATGATCGCCAGGTTTCAGTCTTCAAATGAGACTTTGTTTACCTTCCTCCGCCCTCCAACAAGATGATGGTTGGAGCCGCCAACCCCCTTCCCTCTGTGGTGGTACGATCCATGGTGTGCAAGAGGCTCCACGTGATGAGCAGATAGTCCATATTTATACGGTCGGTCTGCCGTGAAGGTACGCCGTGGACGAGGACCTCCCCAGGCAGGAGGACGCTCCAGGCGTCCACAGCTCCAGGTGGCCTGGATGTAGCAAATGGCTGAAGGTGGTTTGGGGATGCATGGAGCAGGTGGAGCAGGATGCCAAAGATAGGGTTTTACATCTACCTTCCCTGGTGAAGGTGGATCTTCTCCTCCTACCTGGAGGCCTCCTGCCCCGGCAGATGATCAGGGTTTTTCCTACCGAAGGATGTTATTCACACGCAAACAGTGTTTTCTCCTCCTTAAGCACGTGCAGCGGGTGTCTGAGGTCCCTTCAGTCTGAAGCTGTTGGTCAGAAGATGTTTCAGGCTTGCAGCTCCAGGGGAACGTGAAGCGCATGACCACCGGCGGATGGCCGGACGTCCCTGGATCCATACTTGTAGTCTTTGTCCCGCTAACATCTTCAGAAGCCCAGAGGGAATTAGAATCCAGGTTAGCCCGCACTCGTTTCTCACTGCTGTCCTGTTTGTTGTTTGAAGGAAGTGAAGAAAGAGGCCAAGGAGACCAAGGCTGAACCAAAGGAGGTCAAGGCTGAACCCAAGGAGGAGTCTTCTCAGCCCCAGCGGAGGGAGAAGAGTGCCGGGAATGTGGCCAACCTGGTTCAGAGAATGAGCACCATCGGCATCCCGACGGGGGGCTTCCAGCCGCAGCCCCCGGCCCCAGCTAAAAGTAAGCCATGGCGGGAGAGGGTCTGCTGGACACGCTGGAGCTCAGCGCCTTCAGAACCTCTGTCCTTGTCCGGTCAGGGTCTCCCTGGGTTCCTTTTGGTCTTTGAGGAAATAAGGGCCGAGTCCGGTTCCAGGTTCACCGCGGTGTGAGTTTATTGGAGGGTGCAGAACACGCAGAGCCGGGGTCCGGGACCAGAGGCCGAGCCGGAGAGCAGATGTGCCCCGTCCCCGGGGGCCGGCCAGATTCCAGTCAGTCATCAGCCAAGGGAAGTGTCTTCACACGGGAGGGTCAAACCAACAGGGGGCCAGACAGAGGAGAACACAGGAGTGACATGAAGGTCAGCAGGAGACAGCAGACAGCAGAGGGCAGCCTGTGGCTGGAGATGCCCTGCACGGGTCACAGCAAATGTTCTTACAAAGACCGTGGGGAATTTTCTTCTTCAATGAACATTGGTGGTTGTTTGGAGCTAGTACAGGCACACGGGACGCTAATGTTAGCTTTATACGAGCGCACAGGTCATTAATGTTAGCTTTGTACAAGCACACAGGTTGTTAATGTTAGCTTTGTACAGGCACACTGGTCGCGAATGTTAGCTTTGCATGAGCACACAGGTTGTTAATGTTAGCTTTGTACAGGCACGCTGGTCGCTCATTTTAGCTTTGTACAAGCACACAGATCGCTAATGTTACCTTTGAACAAGCACACAGGTCATTAATGTTAGCTTTGTACAAGCACACAGGTTGTTAATGTTAGCTTTGTACAGGCACGCTGGTCGCGAATGTTAGCTTTGTACAAGCACACTGGTCGTTAATGTTAGCTTTGTACAGGTACACTGGTCGCTAATGTTAGCTTTATACAGGCACACTGGTCGCTAATGTTAGCTTTGCATGAGCACACAGGTTGTTAATGTTAGCTTTGTACAGGCACGCTGGTCGCTAATGTTAGCTTTGTATGAGCACGCTGGTCGCTAATGTTAGCTTTGTATGAGCACGCTGGTCGCTAATGTTAGCTTTGTATGAGCGCGCTGGTCGCTAATGTTAGCTTTGTACAAGCACGCAGGTCGTTAATGTTAGCTTTTTATGATCACACAGGTCGCTAATCTTAGCTTCGTATGAGCTCGCAGTTCGCTAATGTTATCTTTGCACAAGCACACAGTTCGCTAATGTTAGCTTTGTATGAACATGCAGGTCGCTAATGTTACATTTTTAAGATCCCTCAGGTTGCGAATGTTAGCTGAAACAATAATAATAATAATAATGATAATAATGCATCTTAATTGGAGGCACCTTTCTTGACACTGGAGGACAGTGTACAGACATGAGCATACAAAGACTACATGTTAGCAACTGGCGAGTAAGTGGCAAGCAGCAGCAGCAGCAGCAGCAAGTTGCGCCAGCATTCACTTACCAGAAGCTTAAGTGTCAAATTAAGCTAACATGAAATTCGGAGTAGTACTTCTTCTGAGAACACCGTACTTCTATATCCTGAATATTCAGCTACGTCATTTTATTCAAACATTGTTTTATTGTTTGCTATATTTTCCTTCTATTGTCTGGTTTTGTACCAGTACATCGTTCGCCAATGCTAGCTTTGTGTGAGCGCGCAGGACGCTAATGTTAGCTATGTACGTGCAAGCAGGCTGCTAACAGCATTGCTAATACGAGCAGACAAAGTGTCGGCGAATAACACTCGAGCCTGAGATTCAGGAGCTGCAGATCCCTGAAGGTCCCTGCAGATCCCTGGACCTTCTTGTGTTCAGGGGGGTCATTTGGTTCTTCGCACATGGTTTCTGGAAGAGATGACGCGAATCAATACTCCTGATACTTACCTGAAAGGTGTGTGTGTGAGTGCGTGTGTGTGTGTTGTAGACTGGCACGCCAACAGTTGGATTCATCCAGTCATCATCTCCCTCCAGAAGTGGGATTAGGATGGGATTCATTTGGATTATTGACTCCAAAACCTCATTCCTGAGGGTTCCTGGTGCAGTGGGTTCCCACCTGGACTTGGTGTCCATCACAGCAGATGTGTTACCCGGTCTTCAACACCAGAGGGCGTCTCCACATAAGGCATCCTGGTCGCCACGGCAACCGTGGCTGCCGCCTGCTGTAATTTTCCAGGACTGCCTGCTCTCTGTGCCTGAGCGTTCCAGCCTGGTCTTGTTGCGTCTTCGCCTCACTGACAGTTAGCGCTTCGTGGAGTCCTGGAGCTCAGGCCAGCAGTGGAGCAGACCTTCACGTCCGCCGTGTGTGTGTGTGTGTGTGTGTGTGTGTGTGTGTGTGTCTGACGTGGAAGACGAGGCAATAGCAGGAAGGAATGACTGGAAG
>CAAKHD010006158.1:16766-29266 GCA_901007705.1 Fistularia tabacaria
AATAATTAAAGATTATGCGTCAATTCAATGAACTCTTTGTTGTGTCATGGAAGGCGGTTCGAAATGACATTTTTAGATCTTCACGTTTCCAGCGCAAAAAAAAAAAAAAAAAAGAGAGTAGATTGGATACCGATCGACACTGACATTGGATCGCTGATGGCTTTTAAGATTGGTCTGGAATTTCACATCCAGCGACACGTCGATGTTTTGACATTAAAATCAGATGTAAAAACGTAAAAGAGAAAAAGAAATAACAGAAAAAAAACAAAATGATAACCAAATATCCGAATACAGGATTTTCCTTTTACATGTTATTGAACAAAATATATATATATATAGAAAAAGAACATAGAGCTCCCTAACGGTGTCGGACTTTATATATTCACATTTGCTCTTTGACAAACTTTGAATTTGTATTCAACCTTTCGCCAGGTTTAAGAAAAACCTGATGTCTGTCGGACGTCAAATCTTTCTCTCCATCATCAAACACTGGATTTTCAACTGATGGTAACTTTGCGGACACGGGCCAGTTAGGACAGGAACGTTTGCTTCCTTTTATTTTCTTTTGAGATAATTTGTCTTATTTTGGACGAACAACTCTGGACGATCATCCGCATAAAATGACATTTGGCCGACCTCACATCGAAGTGCGGCGGAGCCGGTTGCTGCCATCAATTCATTGTCGTAGCTTGACTCAAAGCTAAGCGGTTAGCATAGATGTTCACGGCATCTGTTCCTTTTAGCTCTTGGGTACTTTTGGACTTTTTACTACATAGAATGTTACCGGACGTCAGCGTCAGCTTGAAAGGAAAAAAAAAAATCAAGGTCATTCTGACGTAACGCGGTTCGAATTGACATTTTTAAATTGTCACATTTTAGCAAAAAAAAACAAACATAAGGAAATGATCGATTCCCGTATAGGTTGACTTGACGATCAGTCTGGCGACACGTCTTTGTCTCTCAGATCCCCGGTCAGACACCGTTTTGATATTTAAATCAGAAGCGTTGAAGAGAAAAAAAAACAAAAAGCAAAAAAAATATAAACAAATATCCAAATATAGGATTTCCCTATTTAATGTGATTGAAGTAAATATAAAAAAACAAACAAGCAAATAAAGCATTTAATTCCCTAAAGGTGTTGGACTTTGTATTTTCACATTTCTCTCAGAGAAACTTTTATTGGACCATTCGCAAGGTTTAACTAAAATCAAATATCTGTCGGATGTCAAAATCTTTCTCGCCATCACTGGATCTTCAACCGATGGCAGATTTGCATAAGCACACTCGTGCCGTCATTGACCTTGACATTTGCGTCTTTGTTTTTTTTCTGGACTCTTTGTCTCATTTTGCACGAACAACTCCAGACTATCAACGGCATGAAACGACATTTGACCGACTTTACATTGAAGAGCGGCGGAGCCGGTTGCTACAATCCATTCATTGTCTTAGCTGTACTCAAAGCTAACCAGTTAGCATAGATGTTCACGCCATCTGTTACTTTTAGCTCTAGGGCACTTTTGGACTTTTTACTAAATGTACATAGAATGTACCCAGACCTCAGCTTCAAACTAACCAAAAAGAAAAAAAAATCAAGGTCATTGTGTTGGAAGGTAGGTCATTTTTCAATCAGTTTCAGCCCAAAAACAAAAACAAAATGCTCACCCGCATCAGATGACGTTACGATCGGTCTGGAGACACATCCTTGTCTCTCAGATTCCTGGCCAGAAATCGTTTTGATATTGAAAACAAGATGGAGAAGCTCAAAAGGAGAAAAAAAAATAAACAAGGGAAAAAAAACTACAAACAAATATCCGAATGAAAGGATTTTCCAATTGAACTAAAAAAAAATCAAATAAAACGACCAAAAAAAAAGGTAAATTTGCATAAGTGGACTGAGGCCATTTTTGACATTTGCATTTTTTTTTCCATTAATTTATTGTATTTTTTTTTCGGACACCTTATCCCATTTTGGACGAACAACTCTAGACTACCATCTCCATAAAATGACATTTGACCTACTTTACATTGAAGCGTGGTGGTGACGGCTGCTACAATCCACTCATAGTCATAGCTTGACGCAAAGCTAACCAGTTAGCATAGATTTTCACTTTTAGCTCTTGGGTTCTTTTGGACTTTTCACTACACGTACATAAAATGCAGCGTCAGCTTAAAAGAAAAAATAAAAAAATCGAGTATCGATCGGGCTCTAGTTATTAGCCGAACAAAGCTGCGGTACTTTGTTTACGTTGCGGTACATCTCGATAGAGCACACGACTCGGTAGGGTCGATAGGACCCTCTAACGCGTTCCACTCTGAATCTACACCACATGGAAACAGAGGAAAACAAACATCAACGGAACCCCCCCCGCCCGCCTGAAACCGAGAATGACACGATCACTGAGCACCCTGTAAGAACGTCGTGAAACCAATGAACTCTCATTTTCAACCCGTGTGTGGCTGCACGGGGGTCAAAAGGCATAGAAATCAAAGGATTCGGTCCCCCACCCCCCGAAATCCGGCCCCCAAAGATTTGTTTTTATTCGTTTTTTTTTCATCTTTTTTGTTTGTTTGAAAAGGCTATCCTTTCTCCTTCCAAGCGAGATCAGTCTATGAGAGCCAGAGCGCGGTGAGCAAGGAGAGCAGAACGGCGGCCGCGCTGCACGCCACGCCTTGGCAGCCGAGCGTGGCTGAGGGTTATTGACCAAAATCGAAACCAAAAAGAATAAAATAAAAAATTCAGAAACATAGTCAGCATTTATATCCCGGATTTCCAGTGACATTCCCAGCGATAAAACAGAAACAAATACAGGTAAAAACAAAAGTACAGGAAATAAATTGTGCACATGGTGGCAATGTGATGGTCCAGAGGTGCCCAGAGGTGAGAAGATCACACGTGGAAAAAGGACGAGGGAGAGAAAGGGAAGAGAAAGAGACGGAAAAAAAAGACAGGTCAGAATCACAGGGAAAACAAAAAAGAACAAACAAACAAAAAAAAAAACAGGTTATCAGAGAATTGAGGAGTAAAAATAAGGAAGTTAGAGGTCAGATAAAGAAGCCACAGCGTGTTAGCAGCGCAGCGACGGGAGGCGGAGGGGGGGGCAAAAAAAAAACCAAAAAGGGCACTGAGTCCGTGTGAAAAGCGGCCGACGGATTAGCGTTCGGAAAGAAGAGCACGTGAGACTGAAGGTTGCGAAAATCAAATCGTTGTAGGAAGCGACGAAAATGCAGGGGATTTTAATTCTGTTTAGATTTTATTTTTTTTACCTGTTTATATTTATTTTTTTTAGAGTTTGTAAAAGTTAAAGAAACTTTTTTGCTTTTCATTTAATTTTAAGAAGTAATTTCTTTTTTTTTTTCTCATCTCATATTCTTGTTCCTAATGACTTTTGTTTCCATTCAACTGACTGAAATTTGAATTTTCATTTTTTTTTTATAAATTAAATAGAAATAAAAGCTTTGTGACCAATTAAAAAAGGAAATATCTCATTTTAGTTTTCTGTTATTCCTTTTCAGTTTTCTTATGGATTCTTGATGAACCTTCTCAGATTTCTGAAATTTCTCATAAAATTGAGCATCTTCTCTATTTTATCATAATTACATTTAAAAAAATCTAAATATTTCAATAAATGAAATAAATTCCAAATATTTTGGGGGGATTTTTCCCTGGGATGTCCAGACTACTTTTACAATTCACAACATCCTGACCAGTTTAGCATTTCATTGTACTTTTAACATTTCTGAATAAAAAAAAAAAGAAAAAAAACAAACTCTAATATTAAAAATAATTTAAATTCATCATACAGTCATAAATCCAAAAACATCTAAAAATCCAAAGATTGAAGATTTTTTTTCATCAATTAGACATTTTAAAATCAATCTCTTTTTTCCAGAAATACAAATCAAAAGGCTTTTAAAAAAAAAAATATATATATATATATTGATAATCCAGTAATTTGAGGATGTTTACCAACCTGCAATTTACGTGAAAAAACATCCAAGTGGTTCGACTGCTACCTGCCTGTCATAATGGCCAGAGGTGTAAACAAGCTCGTTGCTAATACCGATCCAAAAAGTGGGAGTAAAACTGCCGCTCGAGGGATTTGCGCATTTTGCGATTGAACGAGTGAAGCTAGTCAGCACAAAGAGCTCGCTGTTCAGGAATCTGATTTGTTTCGCATCATGAAAAAAAAAAAATAAAAAAATAGAAATGCAAATGTAATTTCACATCCGACGTCACCTTATTTACACTTGACGTTCACGACGTACGGAACGGATCTGCTTCCAAAAACAGACGATATCGCTCAATTATTGTGAGCTTTGTGTTGTTGTAATGTTTGCGTGTTCCCTCGTGCAATTTTTTTCCCGCCGTCTCGTCCGACCGCTTGGCAGACGCCAGTGTAGCATTTGTAGCGAATCGCTAGCTCTTAGCTCTACGCCAGCGGCAAGTTTTAGCATCAGCTTATCATGTTTCTTTTTTTTCGGGGGGTTCGAGGACCATAAAGTAAAAATATTTAAGTGAGTAAATAGTGAGTAAGTAAATAGTATATCTTTATAAAAAAAAACAACATTGATTGATATTTGTCTTTTTCGTCCACCTCCTTTTTGGTGCCATCAGCATTTTTTGTGATGATAATTATTCTCAGCCCAAATTCAGTTTATCATTATTTACCATTAATATTTTTTACTCACTTATCATCATGATTTTGTTTGCTTGTTTTAACTGCATATATATTGTATTTCAGATTTTTTTCGTCATTTTTTTTAAGCATGTAAATCAGGTGATCATCTTATAAATTAAAGATTATCGTAAAAATAACGCTATTCGATAAATTTGTGAGTGTTTTTAAAGGTCGTTGATGAAAATCGGGAGACAGAACGCTTTCCAGCAGAGGTGAAAAGGTTCAGGAAGAAAAAGAGGTGGGATTTTTTATATATTTTTTTGTTTTGGCTGAAAATGCAACACTGTCACACACAACGGTCATGCGGAAAATTAAAGAGTGGATTTTTTTTTTTCAATTTGGTCAGAAACGGCTGTTAACTGTAATCCAAGCTGCTTTAGGTTTAAGTTTCCTTCAATACATTTCTTTTTTTCCCGCAGAAATCCAGGTAGAATATTAATGGTATTTCTACCACACAGCTTTTGGAAAAGAAAATAAAGAAAATTTGTGGATGTTTCTTTTTTTCCAAATATGTTTTTCTGAAAATAAGCAATAATAAATTAAATCACAAATATAATATAATTGGATATAAAAGGATTCTAAAATAATTTAGTTGACTGGTAATTAGGTGGTATTAATTCACCCAATTCAATGTGTTAATACATATTCAGAAGTTATATGACATAAAAAAATAAACATAAGGTAAATCCTTCGGACCAACATATTTAAATGTTCTGAAGAGAGTTGGAATTTTTTTTTCACTTAAATAGAATTTGTTGACATGTAGAACAATTCATTGCAGTGGGAATGTTAACGATTGCATTTTATAGTATTTTTCCAATTTTATTTTATAAATAATTTACAACACAGACATTAGCAATTAGCTTGCAAATGCATTCGATAACAACCGATTGAGTTTCAATTCCTAAATTATGAATACGATGTTAAATCAAAATTCGTTAAGTCCATTTTTAAGATATTTTTGTTTTATTTTCATTTTTTTGTTGATAATTTTATTTCTACATCTATATTTTATGTAAGCTAATGATGCGTTGGCTCATACGAGGGTCACCAAGATAGGATTTTCAAAATCGTTGTTAATTTTTTATCCGGGGGCAGCAAACATCTTTAATTCTTTTTAGGTTTGAGTTACTGTTACAAAAGAGCAAATCGTTCCAAAACATTCAATAACACTGCCGATGTGTTATTAAACATTAGTTAAGTTTGGACAGACTTATGTCCCTGAGCAGAACTTTGGAAGAACAGGGCGGAAAGATTTTTTTTCCTGTAAAAAAGCGGCTCCCAAAAATCTATATTTCTTTTTGATTATGAAATAATATGTAAACTGTTTTTGTAACATCTGGTGCACGAAATGTCAGTGTGCTTTAGAAAAAAAAAACAAAAAAAACAAAAAAAGTTACTTGGCTCATGAACAACTTCTGTTGCCGTGCCAACATTTTTTCATTATTTATTTCATTTTATCCTCGCCGCTTGAGAGGACCTTGAGGACAGCTGCCAGAATCAGATGCAGATGTTGAAAATCACTTGATTTTTTTCCCCCCAAAAAATACAAAAAAAGAAAAAAAAAAAAAGAAGGAAAAAATAGATTAAAACAAGAGTGGTAAGAAATTGTAAGTATTAAATGATAGTAATTGCGGGGAATTAAAACGGGGGGAGGGAGGGGACTTGGATGGAGCTCATGTGAAATAGGTCTGCTTGTATTTTATGAGATCCAAACCGCTCACTGCTATGCGTCCTCCTGCCAGGGAAGCGCATGAAGAAAACGAAACAAAAAAAGAAGCGGTTTCTTTATGTGCCATGCAGCTGGAAGCCACGCCATGCAAAGACATTTCTGGGGGGACGGGGGGGTGTAAAAGGGGGTGGGGTGGGGGGGGGGCTGCGTCCCCGCCTCGCCGTGAACCTTCAGGCCAGTAAACCTGGCGGGCGGAAAAGCACCGGAGAGAGAGAGCGAGAGAGAGAGAGAGAGAGAGAGTTTATGATGCGAGTGAGGGGAAAGTGAAAGCAGAAAGGGATTCAGAGAGAATAAGTAAAAAGGCGAGAAAAAAAAAAGAAAAAAAGAAAAAAAAAAGAGAGCAGAATTTTAAGTGGTATCAAGTATTAAATTTTTCCTTTTGACTTGGCTTATTTAAGGCTAATTATGGCATTTCTTAACCTCGGTCGTGTCTCTCCGTCTGCGGATGTGAACACTGATTGGAACGGCCGCATATTTGATGGAAAAAGGAAATGTATGGAATTTGAAAAAGGGCCTTTTTTTTTTTTAACGTATGCCTGTGTATCGATGTTCCACATGACGCGGAGGTGGTTTACAGAAATATTTTTCCTGTCAAAAGATTAATTCAATCCATTCAATAATTTTTAAACATAAAAATATCCTCTGTATCTGCTTATTTCTGCCTGTCTGACTGCCAGAAGTTGTTATCTATGAAAATGAATAGATATATCAATAAGTTTGGATGTCTCGATTCTGCTCTTGATAAATAAGAAATATATGAGACCACAACGACAATAATAAAAACAGTAATAATAATAATCATCCTCACTGACAGAAAATGTAGAGGTTTGGCGCTTAAATAGTCATTTTTAATGATGAAATAAATCATCATTTTTAACAAATTAAAAATGTCGTCATTGGACTGAGTTTGGAGTTTTTAAAATAATCAAACAGTCAAAGATGGGCTTTTTACAGCCATTTGAAAATAATAGCAGTGAAGAATTTTGCAAATGAAGGTTCGTTTCCCAAAATCGCTCATTCTGACGTTGTGGAAATACATTTTCCGAATATCGCCGATCTAACGGGTTTTCAAAAAAGCCATCTACGTTTCATCCCTTTTCTTTCGATATTGACATCAACTTCCCTCCGAGTCGAAGCAGAGAAAGGAAAGGCAGAAGGAAGAGGCAGAAAGACAGGAGGCTGCAGAGAGAAGACGGAGGCAGTTGTTTTTCCCATTAACCTGCGCCGCAGCCCCGGCGTGGCAGTGCAGCGGGGAGGCAGCCCCGAGTTAAAATGCGCATCTTTGGACACAACACAGCAGCGGAGCAAAGGCCGGCCGTGACCACTGGAGTGGAGCTGGATTCAGTTTGGAGTGGATAAAGCCGTATCTGCGATGACTTTTCCTGCCCAGTGAACCCGGGCTGGCCGGCTGCCGTCGGAGATCGGGCGGGGCGGAGGAGCGGGAGGCCGGCGTCTCGCCGCCGGGGCAGACGCCAGTCAAGCTCGGCACACGGAGGCAGTGGCCTCATCTCGGGTTTTAAAAAATAATAACCATTGGCTTATGTTTTTTTTTTTCTTTTTGCACCAGAAAACGGACGACCGTAGTTCTCCAAAAGGCGAGGAAAAAAAAAAAAAAAGAAGAAAGATATTGGGGTTTCATGTGGCGAAAACCGCTGTTGCTTTTTTAATTGAAAAATCTGAATTGTAAAACGGACGCAGGGAGGCAACAACTGTGAGCAGACAAGTCGTCGGTTCTGCCGCATTTGAGTAAACATCACCAGACAGTGACACCAAATTTGAGCCTATCGTCATTTTCCATGAAACTGCTTTTGGTCAGTTTAAAGCAAAACACAGATTTTTTTGAAATAAAATGAAAAAAAAAAAAAAACTTACTTATATTTATGTTTGTTCACACACAACACACACGCACACAAAAATATACACATATATTCAGAATCTAATTTCCTAAATATCAAAGAAAAAACGACTTCATTAATGTACTGAAGTGGGATCACGCTTGGATTACTATTGTAACTAATGACACATATAGCTGAAAGCTATAAGTCGCTAGCAAAAATGGCGGTACAAAGTTATGGACGTAGCAAAATAACAACAAATGAACAAAAAGAAGAACAAAACTGCAACAATGTTCGGACAAGGACGGTTGAAGAAGCAGCAACTTAAAGATAAGCATGATAGCTAGTCGTTAGCCGCTAGGGATCGCTGCCATACCACAACTAAACTGTGACTGCTAGAAGTAGCTAAAGGTCGAGAGAGGGAGCTCATCCAAGATTAAACTAATCCAACAAAGACACATGTTTTATTCTAGGTCAATAAAAGCAGGCGGTCGTAAACTTTTGCTTTAAACTCGTATCAGTTTCTTGGAAAACTCTGACAGTTTTGTAATATTTTGAGTAGAGGATAGACTGTTGGGTCAAAGCCGACAAAAATGGCCTTTTAAAGCTGTAGCTAAGCTATCATATGCATATCAACCTTTAAGTGTCTGTATTTTCAGCAGAGGAATGAGAAGTAAACAAATAATACAAGTTGAAAATCAGTGCTTTCTATTAGCAGGTACATTTTACCCTGATGGCGCTTTTAGGCAATGCAGCGCAACCTAGCATCGCTAGCGTTAATCAACGTATCGTAACACATACTTTATATAACCGTTGACGGAAAAAGCCAAGCTGGTTTTGTTTTCAGTGTTAATGCTAGCGAGCTAGCTAGCTTGGGCATTATTTTTATTTCCCATCGTGGACCGAATTTCCAAAAGAAAACGGAAAGAGGAGAAGAATTTTGCCTGGTTTAAGGATCCAGGTGTCACGCTAACACAGTTTTGATACGTTAGCTTAACATAATGGATTGAAGGTGTCATTTTCTTGACAAAACCATCACCTGCGACCTCACGGCAAGTTGGTTCGTTGTGACCTTTTTGCGAATTTGATTCGGTGACAGTCGTAACATTTCTTGTCGACTTAATGGGGACGTTTTTATTTTTTATTTTTTAATGACGTCTTTACCGCCACAACTTTCGGATGAACTGGTACAAAAACGAGGGCTTCAAAGCTGTACGTCTAACTTTCTTTTCGGACTTCAAGCTGTCGGTTCATCTTCTAATTTCAGCGAGAATCGGCGAAATAATGGGAAGTGCCGTTGGTTTTTTCCCGCTGTCGATCACAGCCGACCGCCCAATCGCAGCCGGGCGACGCTTCAGTCGACAAAACTTTAAGCGAAACAATGAAGGACGACCCTTGTGGTCACGGTAGAGGCCTTTGCGTGCTCCGTGTGCGTACGTGCGCGCGATTATGTGCAAGGTTGGTTATGAGAGAAGATACCTGGGATGGTGGTCGGCTCTGCGGTCGTCCTGAAGGACAGGATAGCGGGCTCGGACTTTCCCTGGCGGTTCACGGCCACCACGATGACCTCGTACTCCGTGTTCCAGTCGAGGCCGTTCAGATGCGCGTAGTCGCTGCCTTGAGGAATGCGAATCTCCGGCTTCCACACGGAGACATTTTTCTGAGAAGGGGGAACGGAGAGGAGAGACTCGTTTTAGATTATACGTGACCCCGACGATAGAAAAACAGCGTGCTATTCAAAGTGCTGCGAAAACAATTCTTCTGGAAGTTGAATGCTAGGGATGATAAAGGAGTACATTGAAGCGTACAAGTAGTACCCGAGGTATTTTATTTCAGGTAGAGAGTAGAGATAAAAAAAGAAGAAGTAGGACAGAGTCACCTCATTGGTAGCATTTCGCTACAATAAAGGTTGTTTTAAAGATAGAACCTGACTTCAACTTTTGATAAGTAAAGTAAAAGTGACAGGGAAAAAAGATTTTTTCCTAGTTGTTTTAGAAAATGGAAAGTACGGTTTAAATAAGATTTTACTGTTTTTCTTTTGGTTCCCCGCTTCCTATTTGTTTCTTTTCATATCGGTTAAAATAAAAAACTCCCTCAAAATGAATGTGCACTTTTTTTAAACTTTCCAATAACCGTACTACCTTGTCGTAACTTGCCGTCGTCCGTGATATCATTTGTACTTGTGCAACACGGGAATAGAATGAGGAATAAATAATCCCAACAAGCACATTTTTATTTTCTTCTTTAGGTCAAACATTTTTTGACACATTTATAAAGAAAACGAAAAGAACACTGCCTTCTCGTTTTCATGGCCCGCTGTGGAAAAAAAGGTATCAAAATTCAGTTTTGATTCGCAACCCTAAGCAGCGCAGGAGAGCGGCGTCAGCGGCTGACCTATTTCTTCTCGACTTGTTCGGGCACTAGAATACACCGCACGCTAAGCCGTTTACCTGTTAGCTGATTGCTGATAGCGTAGCGCTCCCTCACGTTATCACGCAAACGTTACAATCACGGGAGCAGTTGGAATTGCAGACCGCTTCTGAATCGGGTGGCCGAAGGGGACGCTCGGCCGTCAGCGTCCCTCTCCATGGGACAGGGACGCATTTGTTTCATGGCCTCAAAGTGAAGGACATGGCAGAGCTGTTCGGTACTGAGTTAGCTTGCGCGACGTCGTTGATAGTGGGAATAGCAAGTCGTACCCTTGCGAAACCAGATATATTTGCAGGCAATTTCTGAATCAGATACCTGTGACAGACCTGAGCAGATTGTAGAGAGCTTGGCTGAAGACTCCGCCCTAGCAGACACCGTTATCAGCGACTGTTCACTAGTTAGCCTCTTGTCAGCCCTACAAAAACTCGATGCGGTGGTGCCTGGAAGGGGGAAGCCCAGCCATCGACATCCCTTTCCTTGCTATCCGACCACAATTGTTTCATGGCCTCAAGGCGAAGGACATAGCAGAGCTGTTCGGTACTGAGAAGAGATTAGCTCGGGTAGCGTCGCTGATAACGGTATCACGCAAATTGTACAATTACGGAACCAGGTAGAATTGCAGACAATTTCTGAATCAGGTGCCTGTGCCAGACTTGAGCACATCATCAAAGCTTGGCTGAAGACCTGACAAAACGTTTTGATCATATCAAAAGGGATGCCGATAGCCGACCCCTTCCAGGCACCACTGCATCGAGTTGTTGGAGGCCTGAGAAGAGGCTAGCTCGGGCAACGTCGTTGATGACGGGGTCTGTATTGGCAGATTATTCAACCAAGCTCTCGATAATCTACTGCGGTCTGTCACTGCCATCCTATTAAGAAATTATCTGCGGTTCTTTCTGGTTCCTTAAATATGAGATTTGCGTGACGCCATCAGGGAGGGCCATGCTGACAAGTATCGGTGATCGGCTAGCGGCTAAACGGTTGAGTGCGTGCCCTATTCTTGGGCCAAAACGAGGCGCGAAGAAGAAGGTCGGCCACTGAGCTCACTCCGCTGCGCCGCTTGACGTTGCAAATCCACATTTTTGATCCCGTTATTGCAGGAAATGAAAACGCAGTCCGCATTACTTATTGCCGTAATTTCCAGGCTATTGAGTGCACTTGTTTACAAGCCGCAAGTGTCCATTTGTTACAGATATTTACACAGAAAGTAACTTTTAATGAAATACGCGCTGGTAATGCCTTTTTCCAAACAGTGCCTGTAACACATCTGGTTAAAAAATATAAAATATAGCAGTCATTGATCGCTATCTTCATCTTTATCCTGCACCGAAACCACTGAAGTCGTCTTCCTCAGTTTCATTTCAATATTTATATTTCATTTTAATGAAACATCCTCAGAATTCCTCCGTCACACACTTAGTCTCTCTTTCGTCATCGCTCTCACTGTCACTTGTGTAAATGACAAACTTGTGCTCTGTCTGTGTGTCGTTTCCATGGTTTCCAACGTGACGAGGCTAAATATTTTAGCGGCGTGAAGCTCGTCAGCCTGTAGAAAACCCATAAATTAGCCACATCCTCGTTTAAGCCGCAGTGTTCAAAGAGTGCGAAAACAAGTAGCGGCTAATAGTCCGGAAATGACGGTACTCATTTTAGATATGAAAATGAAATAGCATCTTCTGCTAACGCATTTTAATTTGAGTTGCAATACTTGTATGCTTCCATGGAGGAGGTCCTACATGATCGAAACTGCAAGCGAGTGTCGAAAACCAACAAAAAGTAAGACGCCTAGAATACTCACAGCCTTGTATCGGACCAGGTAGTGCG
>CAAKHD010006158.1:40513-45513 GCA_901007705.1 Fistularia tabacaria
TTTTTGGTGATTTTTTTTTGTGTTTTTTAGAGAACGAAGATGCTCCCCCCCCCCCCCCCCCCCCCAAAAAAAAAAGCTCTGGTTTGGAGAAACTTGGGTTTTTTGGGGAGGAGGGGGGGGATTTTCGAGTTCAGGCGGATGGCAGCGGATCTTAAGAAAAAAACAACAAAAAAACCCGAGTGTAAACATCATTACGCCCAAGTGATCTGGAATCGGGGGAACTGGCGGGGAGCGCCACCGCGCCGGCGCGAATGCAAATAGCGGTTGAGCCGGCGTTCTGATGTCCCGTCAGCGATCCGCTGTTTTTTAATGAGGGGAATGGGAGGAGGCCGCCGCGCACTTTTGAACAAAGTTGGCCGCGGTGCTCTCCCTTTGAGACGCACCAAAAACACCACATTACATAACACAGTCCCAGGCTAATGTGAGCGCTAATTAGACTCCTAAAGACGTCTGGGAATATAAATATTTAATCCTTGAATTATCTAACGTGGATGTTTATGAGCGTATATGACCGCTTTAGTCCAATTAGGCAGTATTACACCCATGGACTGTTCGAACGCAATAAGAAAGCTGTAATCATTGCAGTTTTCTTATTTTCCTCCAATGGAGGCGTCAGGCACGGTGCACGGTTGAAGATACTGCAACGTAATTGGACATTCTTAAGGAATGAGCGAATGACATACAAAAAAATTATATCTATATCAAAAAAGAAAAATATAATAAAATTAAATTATACAATGTAAAATAAAATTAGATTAAAAAAACAAACCAAAAAAAAAACCAGAAAAAATAGTAAGGCTCCACATTAAATATGTGGACTACTGCATTTTTTAGAAAGTGGCAAAAAAAAAAAAAAACTAACTGTGAATCGCTCAACATTTCCATAAAAAGAGAGAAAACCGAAAGGCAGTTACTCTCTCTATGTATAATTTCAGATTTTATTCTTTTTCCTTCAATGCTCCGTATGTACAGTATCTTTGCCGCATGGGGACTCCAGACGGGCCTCTGTCACCTATGAGTATTCATCAAGGAAATGAGAGATAAACCAAAATTTACTCTACAATTGAGAGAATGGTTTTCATCCAGACTTAAGCCGGGATTAAATCAGGATTTAATCTTTCAATGTGAGGAGAGGAAAATCACACATACTGATTGAGGGATTTATTTCCTAATCCTTTCCCGACTAAAGGTTTGCATTTGCATATTTTCACACGTTTAAGAATTCCCCAAAAGTCAAAAATGCATTGAGAAAAATAAATTAACAGATTAACAAACAAACTAACAAATAAATAAATAAACAAATAAATAAAAAAGAATAAAAGTCAGGTCGTAGTAATGCGTTAGAATGATAGCAAGTAACAAAATGCATAATACTATATGGAGATGTAAGTGAGGATAAAAAGTTTTTATTTATTACTTTAAGTCGCTTCATAATTTATAAATATTATTCCTGATAAACGGGGAATTTATTATTTATCATAATAATAGTAAAAAAAGACAAATTAAATAATCAAAGAACATCTAGATAAATCATGAAAGGCTCAGAGTAAGATATTATCTTCATGTTGCCTGATGCCTAAGCAAAATAAAGAAACTACTTGGAACTTAGCAGAAAAACAAATAATGTCTAAATAATAATCTAAATAGAAAGGATTATAAATTGGGTTTTTTGAAAAGTAAAAAATATGTACATTGATTTTAGATTGAGAGGCTGCAAAATGATTCCAAAATGTTTAAAAAAAAAATATATATATATATTTATTTTATAACTTTTTAAATATTTTCTTTTGAAATTAATTTTATGTTGAAAGGCCGCACAATGATTCTTTTTAAAATTTTTCTTTTTTTTAATCTTAATTTTATTTTTATTTCATTTTATTTAAGGCGATGGGCATTTCAGAAAAATCCAAAACAAAAACACAAGTTAAACAAAACAAAGCACATTTATGAGGCAATATGATTTCTATTCAACTTAAATCAAACTGGTCAAATTAATCAATGCGTTTTGTATTCTCATCATCAAAGAGAGACGAATAATTTCCAAAGAACCGGCGTAATTTTTTTATTATGTTTCGCAAAGAAAAAATTCAACAATAGAACAAGGACACGGAGAGAAAAAAAAACCCTAAATTTGGCTGTAACTTCCTGTTGCTGATTTGTTACAAACCCTGTTTTCCCAGACGAGCTTTTTACCGTTGCCATCCTGTAAACACATGGAAATTCCCGCTTTGAACAGATTGTCATGGCGGTGTTTTGCACCTCCACATCATTTTGATCAGCCCTTTTTTTTCTTCTTTTGCTTATAAAACCCAGCCGGGCCGGTCGCCCGGGAAACTCGGCCGAGTTCGGGTTACCGATTGGACGGAAACGACACAGACGGAGGAATTTGTCACATCTGTCCGCAAGATGACGAGCCAGGAAAATATTTATTTTCTGACCAGAATTTAGAACAGATCGTCCGGAGAACGTGTTATAACTCGTGTTTTTTTTGTGACCTCCCGCATTTTCAAAAGGCTTGAATTCATTAACTGATTTATTTATTTCTTGTTTATGTCTCTTACTCTCTGCCTGCCCTCTTTGGATCCTTTTAATTTATTTCAAATGGGCTTTGGACTAAAGTGGAAATCTGATATGAATTAGTTGCTTTTATTGATATTTGCGATAAGAGTGTTTTGTCATTTGCATTTTTATATGGATTTATTTTTTTGCTTTTACAAGCCTTCTTTATATTTTGCAAAATATTTTGTGTCATTTGGATCATAATTATGCAGTCCATAACATCATAAATGGACTATGGAATAAAAATGACATTAAATAACAATCAGGAGTTATTCTTATTTATTTCTTTTTTAATCTAAGGTTTGTACATTTTTATCTCTCGTGTGTTTTTCATTTTTTTTCCAAACCTATTTTGAATATGCACTATTTTGTATCATTTGGATCTACAATGTAGCTCATGAATTGGATGTATTTAATTTTTGAAATAAATTGTTTTTTGACACTTTATATTTGTAGAATATTTTGTGTCATTTGAATTATTATAATGTAGTTCATAAAAATCAAAGATGGCCTTTAAAGATATTAATTAGGTATTGCTCTTAATTTTTTGCAAATTTTTATCTCTAGAGTTTTCAAAGGGGATTTATTCAATGTTAAGCTTTAATTTTATGTTTTTTAAAAACTTTATACAGTATTTAAAGCACAATATGTGTCATTTAGATAATTTTAATCTAGTTCATAAAAAGCACAAATCAAATTTGGATTAAAGATGAAATTATATATGAATACCATTTTTTTTTAAATACAATGGTTTATACATTTTCATCTCTAGTGTTTTAAAAAGGGATATATTATGTTTTTTTTTAAATTAGTCATTATTTTTACACACTTACTATTGACTGCACATCTGGTGTATTTTGAACAATTTTAAAGTCGTTCACAAAAATCACATATGGACTAAGGATTGAAGTTGAAACTGGATAATGATGTTATTAATGTTATTAAAATATTATTGTATGAAGGGAATTATTTATTTACTTAAAAATATATAAAATAATGACATAAATAACAATATATTGATACATTTATATGTTTAAAATACATGTATTTTCATTTATTCAAATGTATATATATATATAAACTGTACGTAAACATATATATATATTTAATAGATTTCATTTTCATTTCATTTTTTATATATATATATATATATATATATATATATGTATGCATGTATGTATTTTTTTTTTTTTGAATAACATTTTTGTCACATTGACCATTATAAGTTGGTTCATTAAGGCTGAAATCGCAAACTAATAAAATACTATTATAATGATAATAACTAGGTGTCCGATTGACTCCCCTTTATCACGTTGGGGAACCCAGGCTGCGGTTGAAGTCCAGGGGAGAACTTATGCAGGCGATCCCTGCACCCCAAAAGAAAGGCCCGCAAGAAGCGCGAAGGGAAGCCGCTGCGGTTGCGTGACGCAGCGACAGACAACGACACAAAGGTGCTACAAGGAGGCGAAGCTGAAGGATGTCGAGGACGAGGACGAAGGGGGAGGAGGAGTAGCGTCGCTATGACGACGAGGGTGCCAACAGTCACATATTCAC
Source organism: Fistularia tabacaria (assembly GCA_901007705.1). Taxonomy (NCBI): domain Eukaryota; kingdom Metazoa; phylum Chordata; class Actinopteri; order Syngnathiformes; family Fistulariidae; genus Fistularia; species Fistularia tabacaria. The sequence continues at coordinate 44,627 of CAAKHD010006158.1, forward strand.
ACTATTCAACAAACCTGAAACGGCATTAGAGTAATGGAATGGGGAGCCATCTGGAAAGACAGTGTAACATGTAATAAATGGGCTGAAAAGCGGAGATAGAAAATAAAAACAAACCATTTGACGTTGGGGGATGGAGGAAAAGCATGAATGGATGGTGTGTTTGTTTGTGTGTCTGTGTGTGTTTGGGGGAGGAGAAAAAAAATAGGGGGGAGACTTACTTGTGAAAGAAAAGCCTGAGGAGTCTGGAGGAATACAGAACCGATGGATGGAGAGAGGATGAGGAGGAGAAAAGGCGGGCGAAGGAGAAGAGAAGAAACAAAAGAGATGAAATGAGAAAGGAGGGCAATGAAGGAGGGGCCCGACGTCACCGCGCCTTCTAACTTTGGCTTTAACCTCTAAATTACAAAATGGTCTTTTTTTTTTTGAAGACTTTTGAGCCGTACCACAGGGGCTTAAAATTATCTTCTAATTATCATTGTCTGAATTGCTGATGCCTGGATTCTATTGTTAAACCCTGCAGTGGAACATCTTAGTTTAAACATTATTGCATTAGATTTTTTTTTTTTAACTGCAGGATTTATAATGAAAGAGTAATATGATTAAATATGTTCTACACTGGTGCATAATGACTTCAATCCAAAAGGGGAACCAGAGTCATTCATCACTTCACGTTAGGAGGAGACGGAGGGGTAAATGAAAAATGTCTTCGTGTACACGAGCCGAGAATGGACCTACTTTGGTTACCTGAGCCTGTCCGAGGAGTTTCCTCTAACAAGCAGTTGTGCAACGTGATGTCGACAAGGTGGGTTCGATGCCTAAACTCATGGAAGGAGTTCGATGTTGAATTCAACAAAATTGCTGTCTTTGGTGGCCCCCCCCCCAAAAAA
>CAAKHD010006158.1:50513-81986 GCA_901007705.1 Fistularia tabacaria
AGCAACATTTTTTCGCCATGCTTTTTCCCCCTTTAAACTTACAATCACGGATTCTGAAATATTGCATTCAATTCTAATTTTTTTTTGTGCATCAATTCTGTATTGACACGGTAGTTACACATTTATTATATTTTTCGGTGAACATAAAAGGTAAAAAAAAAAAAAAAAAAAAAAAAGGAAAAAAAAAAAGGTAAAAAAAAAAAAAAAAGTATCACCACAGCATTTAATTTAATTTACCACAGAAAATAAAAGGTGAAAATAAAAGGTAAAAAAAACAAAAGGTGAAAATAAAAGGTAAAAAAAAAAAAAGTATCACCACAGCATTTAATTTAATTTACCACAGATAAATCCATCCGGAATATAATCAGCGTCCAAATTATTTTTCAGGAATTTTTATCATTCAAATTTAAAAATGAGTTTGCGTCTTATTTTTTCCTGGATGAAGACTTCCTGGCTGAAGGAGCCTCATCTAAAAGGCCTGGCTGCGATGCGTTCACTGACTGACACGTAAAATTAGAACATCCTTGAAGCCAGAGCCGACGCTTGTAATGGACCTGAAAAGGTTTTCCGGCTCTCAGAACCAAGTCGACAAATTGCAAGGGTAAGTCATTTTTATTTATTCCTTTATTTTCCAAAAACTACAAAAAAAAAAAAAGCTGAAGCAATGATTATTATCATCATTTTTGGGGGAAAAAAACAACCCATAAGGATATAAGCCTTAATAACCAGTGTACATATTTTTATTTTCTGTATTTTCTATGCAGGGGCTGGCCTTCTGACCATTCATCGTTGACATCTTGATCTGAATTAAGAAATAATCCAAACGAGTAACTGCTTACTTGAGAAAGACTTTCCCTGAAAAAAAAAACGCTCCTGTCCCCGATAAAAGAGGCTTTAAATTATTTATACGTGAACCGCGGCCATCGGAAAATCTCTGCGAGAGAGAGAAAGAAAGGCGGTCGAGAACAACCACGACCGATTCCGATCGTAATTCCCACAATCGGTCTTTTATTTGCAGTATTTCTGTCGAATAATGGGCTTTACCGTATCTGCAGAACGTGCAATTAACTCCTGCCTGATTTTTAGAACATAGGCTCAGAGTTTAACATTGAAATGCGTTCAATAGACACAATCGTGCAAGCATGAAAAATGCACGCAATTTCATATTTTAATATACATTTATAGAGATATATATTCATGTAACATTTACACAGAGTGCCAAAGGGCGACTGAAATACTCTCCCGACTGGATTATCCACGAGAACTCAATGATGGGTGATGTCGTTCAATATGAACAGCAGCCGGAGCGTGACTGACCGACAAAAAGGTGCGAGGCGGCGGTCGCATGTTATAAAACCGAGCCCAGGCCATAAATAACAGCGAAGGAAAAGGGCAGCTTTTAATTAAGTCCAGGTTGTGCAGTGCGTTATTACTCCATTTTTTATATTTTTCGTATGGAATATGACATTAAAGATCGGCGATAACGCGGAGGGATGTCATTTGAATCGGGACGCGGCGATAGGAAATCGCAACGTGATCATCGTGCCTGCGCCGTGCCTTCCGGTAAACTTTAAAGAAAATAATAATTCACGTGGTTTGTGATTTATGGAAAACACGAAGATTGCATGGAAGAAAGTGCATTCTAAATATTCATGCCGCTCCATTCATGACTCCTTGTTTTTTTATATGCGCGTTAAAAAGTAAACAAAATATAATAATCAGGTTCTAACAGACTAACTCACTTGGTACGACATGCAGCCTATATAGAATGTCAGTCATAAATATATCATTATAATGTGTTTAGAATCCTGAATGAACACATGAAATATTGTATTTTAAAAAATATATCTTTCCAGGAATTGTTGATAAAAAATACTGCCATCTTGTTTATCACGTTTTTTATCATGTTTTTTTTTTTTTCTAGATTCGCCTCATGCATGCGTTTTTACATATTTTAACAGCTAGCGTTGTTTTTGCTGCTACCGCATGTGATGCAAAGGCAATTCATAGTTGCATTGAGATAATAAGAAAATACACTGCATTTGTTAACTGTGACGCTGGGGTTTACAGCACAAATGAGTAAAATTTAAACTGAATAAACTCCCTCAGACGCTATTTTGTTAGATTCGACTTAAACGCTAATTACAGGAAATAAAAAAGCTAAACATCATTTAAATGCATTTCATTTTTCTTTTTTCTGCAGTCATTACATAACATTATTGTTGTTTATGGTCATATAAAAAAAAAAATCTGTAAAAATAATTGCGGAAATTTGATCCAGGACCTCTAGCGTGACAAATTACACAGTCAAAACTAGTAATAAACTATTGTTGGTGTAAAAGAATAAATACACGCAATCGGATCCAATATCAATTTCAATAATCCTTTTGTTAAGCACTATAATTCTCTACGACAAAAGTGCATTTCGATAATCAGATGAATTCAAAAACGTAACTAATATTTTGCCATTTACGCTTATCATGTTATTTTATATTTTATATTTTATAAAAATGTATTATAGTATGAGTTTAGTCGTGTATTATTGAGTAAATACTACAATTAGTGTTATATAATGTTATATTATGTAATGTTATGCTATGTTATGATTACATTATTATTCCCCCTCTATATTATATTATATTTTGTTATATTATAGCGGTTGAAGATGGATGGATATACAATATAATATAATATAATATAATATAATATAATATAATATAATATAATATAATATAATATAATATAATATAATATAATATAATATAATATAATATAATATAATATAATAAATAAAATAAAAAAAATAAAGTAATATATTATATTATATTATATTATATTATATTATATTATATTATATTATATTATATTATATTATAGCATATTATATTATAGCATATTATAGCATATTATAGCATATTATAGCATAGTATAGTATATTAGATTACATTCGATTACATTAGATTGTTCCAGCACGAATTTTGTAGGACTCTATCACTTACTTCCTAACACTTGATACGAGTACTTTAAAATGCAAAGGGTCACTAAAAATCACGCAGCAACTCACATTCTTTCCAGGAAATGTTTTATGAATTTCGGGGTGATACCACAAAAAAAGAAAAAAACAAACAAACAGCAGGTGGGTGTTGTATCTTTGTGGCATTTACACTTGGCGGGACTTCTATTAAATTTGCGGTCACTTCACCCCCCCGTTTATATTAGGAGCAGACCGAGCGAGTGAGCTTGACGAGTCGTGTCAGAAACACGGCGAGCGGCGCCCGAGGACGTCCTCCTTCCGAGAGGACGTCTGAAGGGCCGCTTACAACGTTTCGCGGACCGGCTGACGTGGCTAAATAAAAATATTTTCGGTCGCATTTGGCGCCTGTGTGTGGGCGCCAGTGTTTTGTTTTGCGTACAGGCGGCTCCCGGGCCTCGAGCCGACAGCGAAGCCTGTCAGCCCCTGACTGATGCGCCCCATGTGGCAGACGGGATGGGAACTATCCAGATATGTAAGAGCCGCAAACCCGCAGAGGGACCAGGATATTATCTGGGGGCTGTCAGTGTCGGAGCCGACTGTCAGTTAAGCAATGGCGTGTTAGCCCCCCCCCCCCGATCCCCCTCTGCTTCCCCTCCTGGCATCAACTCCTCTGTCATGTTTGGATTAAGTCTTATTGATTGCTGGAATGTTTTCTGCAGATCTTTTTTTTTTTTTATTTTTTTCTTGCTTCGTGTAGGAGATCAGTTTTAAAAAAAAAAAAAAAAAATGGAAAAATGTACGATTTTGGCCTGCGTATTGACGAGATGTGAGATTAGGAGAGGATGAAGGATATTAACTGTTTGGCAAGTGTGGAAAATTAGCGCGGAGACCTGAGCTAGGAGATAACTGTGACAACTACAAAAAAAAAGCTTTTCTTCATGACCGCACATTCAAACAGTGATTAATACACAAAAGCCATGACTGAACCTGAGCAGTACAACGCTTTGGGTTTTGTTCGCTAGCGCTTTGTTTTGACGTAGCGCCTATTCCTTCTGGTGCATGGTGATTGTCAGAAAACGACGCTTTGTCTCTTCCTGTTCCTTCTCTGTTATTGAATAAATTCGACCGTAGGAGAATTCAAGCAAAACCCCCCAAACGTTTTTTCATGAATGGCCAAAAGGTACCATTTTGCAAGAAAGTGCTCGGACATAATACATTTGTTTACCTTAAAACTTATCCTTAAGGCTAATTTATGCTGAACGCTAAATACGCATATGGATGGAGCCCTCTGTCCGTCCTCTGCACAGTATGCTGGTAGCTTAATCGTAGCTTTTGCTCATCTACGTTCCCCCCGTCTGCGGCCGCAGCCAGCGCCGGTGCCGTCATCCACTCCGCGATCGCAGACCTGCAGACGCGCCACCCCAGCGCCCTCATCTCGATCAGCGGGGACTCCAACCACGTCCCCCCAACTCACGTTCTTCCCACCTTCACCCAGTATGTAGACTGTGCAACGAGAGGAAATAAAGCCCTGGACCTCCTGTATGCCAATGTGAGTGATGCTTACAACTCTTCCCCTATTCCCCCTCTGGGCAATTCGGACCACAACCTGGTACTCCACCTATACTCCACCACCTATAAACCAATGGTGAAGAGGCAGGCGGCCATCACCAGGTCTGTGAAGAACTGGTCCAAAGCCGCAGAGGAGCCACTCCAGGAGTGCTTCGATGTCACCGACTGGAGTCTTTTTGAAAAGGACTTTGGTAACGACATCGAGGGCCTCTCTCGTTTTCTAACAGACTACATCAACTTCTGTGAGGACAACATTGTCCCGTCCAAAAATGTCCGTTATTTCAGCAACAACAAGCCATGGATTAATAAGAACATCAAAGGGCTTCTCAGCCAAAAGAAGAGGGCCTTCATGGCTAAGGACCACCAGACCCTCAGGGCTGTCCAGAGGGAGCTGAGGAGGAAGCTGCGGGAGGCAAAACTCAACTTTAAGGAAAAGGCTGAGTCCAGGAGAGCGAAACAAAAGAGGTTTGGAGGGAGGTGAGGAAGATGACAGGCTGTGGGAAAAGCCTCCACACCTTGAGTCAAAGGCGGGCCTGAATTTGCCACAGAGCTGAACCTTTTCTTCAACAGGTTTGACACCCCTGTGTTCTCTGATGGTGGATCTGGGCCCCCATCCCCCACCTCCTCACGCTCTAACACCTCTGCTGTAGGCTCTGCTCCACCCCCCATCAACACCTTGCTTCCCCCCCTCTCTCCTCCCCTGGCCCACCAGCAGCCTCCCCTCACACTGCCCACCTTCCCCAGCTTGGACACAGCGCACTCTTCTTTGCTACAGTGTGCTGGTGGGGCGGCGCCAGGACTGCTGAGGTCAACAGGCTCAACAAGCTTGTGAGGAAAGCTCGCTCGGTGGTGGGACTCAACCTCCACCATCTTGAGTCGGTGGCTGTGCGGAGGGTGAAGGACAAACATGGAGCTATCGTGGACAATCCTTCCCACCCCTCTGCACCACCAGCTGTGGCAGATGAGCAGCTCGTTCAGCCGGCGGCTTCATCCCACCCCGGTGCAGAACTGTAGAACATCAGTCTGGACGGGACACAACTCTGACTGTCTGGAGGGCATCTGTTCTACCGCCACCCCATCACTCCGTCACCCACTCACACGTGTGCTGCCCATAACTATTCCCGGTTACTTCGGTTCATTTACTCTATTTATTCTTGCTTGTGTGTGCTATCTATCTGTATATGTGTATGTGTATATTGTGTATTTGTGTACATATGTTATTTGTGGGTATGGGTATGTGTATGTATATATGTATGTATACGTGTGTGTGGGCATGTATGATGACATATGTGCATTTGCGTATCTATATATATGTGTGTATATATCTTTCCTAACTGGTTTTTATTGTTGCTGCTGCAACACCTGAATTTCCCCCAGTGGGTATCAATAAAGTATTATCTATCTAGCGATCTATCTTAAGGAACACGGAGAGCAAGAAGGCAGCATAGCATCGCTTTAACCAGGGGGTCCAGGGCGTTCTCTGTCCAACGGCCTAGGTCCAAAGCAGAATTTCGCCTCTTTCTTAGAAAGTACATGATCACAAGCTCCTTCGCCATCACTTTCATTGTCCCAAACAGAACTTGGAACCTGGTCAGATGGAAAGTATTCGGGCGCTGACGTTCAGGTAACGAATGTAAGCATGAAACGAACCCTAGCAGTACAACGCTTCGGGCTTTTTGCGACTGCTATGTTTTGACATAGCGCCTATTCCTTCTGCTGTATGGTGACTGTCAGGAAGCACTTTATTTGTCTCTGTCCCTCCTCCTTATTGAGTAAAATCAACTTTAGGAGGATTCAAGCAAAAGCCCCAAATACCATCTCCCTGAATAGCCAAACGGTACCATTTTGCAAAGAACTTACTCTTCATGCTAAATTACGCAAACCGTTAAATATGCATACGGAGTCTTCTGTTCGTCCTCTGTGTTCATTTTGGGAAGCTCGCAAATACCTTGTCAAATGCAGCAAACGGGTCATTACCAACGGAAGTTTAGGGGTGCAGTAATGCACGGTATGCTCAAGTGCTAGTAGCCAAAGGAACAGAGAGCAAGAAGACAGCATGGTGTCTGTTAACCAGGGAGAAGATTTCTCTGTACAATGGCCAACGTCCAAAGCGGTAATGTGCCTCTTTCTTAGCAAGTTCATTATCACAAGCTCCTCCGCCAAAGCAATGTTTGTATTCGTCTCCAGCAGAACTTGGAACTTGGACCCATTCGAAGTAAGAGGGCAGTGACGTTTAGCAACACTGGAAACAGACATACGCTTGAAAAGAGCCTTGGCAGTACAGCACTTTGGGTTTTGTTAGTGGCTTCTTTGTTTTGAAGTACCCCCTATTCCTTTTGGTGCATATTGAATGCTAGGAAACAGTTACTTTGTCTCTTTCAGTTCCTTCTTTGCTGTTGAGTAAATTCGACTTTAACTGGATTCAAGCAAAAGCCCCCTGCACTGTCTTCCTGAAAAGCAAAAAGGTACAATTTTGCAAGAAGGTGCTCGGATGTAAAATCTTTGTTTGCCTAAAAACCTAGACTTAAGGCTAATTTATGCTGAACAATGAATATGTATACGGATATGGACGGAGCCTTCTGTCCGTTCACTGTGTTCATTTTGGGAAGCTTGCAAATACCTAGCCAAATGCAGCAAACGGAGCATTACCACCGGACGTTTAGGGGCGCAGTGTTGCACTGTATGGTCAAGCGCTCATAGCAAAAGGAACGGAGAGCAAGAAGACAGCATGGGATGAGTTTAACCAGGGAAAAGATTCCTCCGGCCAATGGCCAACGTCCAAAGCGGTATTGTGCCTCTTTTTAGAAAGTACGTTATCATAAGCTCCTCCATTATCGTAATGTTTGAAATTGTCCTAAAACAGAACACAGAACTTGGACCCATGGGAAGTAAGTGGGCAGTGACATTTAGCAAGTCTTGAAAAAGTCGCACCCTTGAAAAGGACGTACGCTTGAAGCAAACCTTAGCAGTACAACACTTCTGGTTCTGTTTATGACTACTTTGTTTTGAAGTACCACCTACAGTTACTTTGTTTCTTTCAATTCCTTCTTTGTTGTTGGGTAAATTTGACTTTAGGAGGATTCAAGCCAAGACCCCTTCACTGTCTTCCTGAATAGCCAAAAGGTATCATTTAGTGAGAAGGCGCTTATCACAAGCTCCTCAACCGTTGTGCCGTTTGTAATTGTCATAAACAGCACTGGGTACTTGGAGGGGAGGTATGCCAGCAGTGACGTTTAGCAACGCTTGAAATAGACATACCCATTTAAATACTAAACTCTAGCAGAAATTATCCTTAACCCTAACCCCCCTAAAATCTGTAACATCCTGGCACTAACTTGGAAATTCAATGTAACACCTTTGAGGATCTCAAAGGACACAGGGGCCATACTGGTTGCTTGGATACACAGCAAATGGTTCAACACTTGAGGTCTCAGTGGAAATCATTAACGGGATTTTCTGACTTTTTTGTGGACTTTAAGACCAATCCTGGCATCGATTTCGGTTTAAAAAAATGCCACATACCCTCGTTGGCGTCATACTCCATGATGGTCCAATCCTGGCCGTTTGAACGCCACTCTACTTTGTACTTGGTGACCGGCACCCCTCCGGAGGAGTCGGGCTCGGTGAACTCCACCACCGCCGTGCTGCTGAAAGGTTCCACTTGGAGGATCTCTGGCGATGTAGGGACCTCTGCAACACAGCGTCAAACCCCGCACATGTCGATTAAATTTTAATAATAATCACAAAAAAAACAAAAAAACAATCCCAGTTTTTCTTGTCACGTCCCGCAAGGGTCGTTTCTGGGTTCTACGCTTTTTTTACTTCCATGCCCAATCTGGCCACCTTTGCTCAGTTGTTTTTTTTTTTTTCTCAAATTGATTTTAAGCCTTTATCGTTTACCTCCATAACTCTGCAAGGCTTTATCCCGAGCTACTTATCCGATCTTTTAATACCGTGTGACCGGACTTGCTACCTTGGGGCTTGATATCATAGACTCGTGGTTGGAAGGTCCAGCCGGGCGCTTGCTTTCAGCTTGTGCGCCTGTTTATTTCAACTACTTTGTTATTGCGTTTACTCGCTGTGTTTACTTTTTAAAATTTATTTCCGAATATAGCTTTCCTGCTAACAGTTTATATTTCACTCCGTTCTCATCCGACCCTTTTTTGTGATTTAAATTTCTTCTGCCGTGCGATACGTTAACTGTATTTTGAACGATGCCGCATGCATATTGACTGCAAATGCTAGCTGTACCCGTGTCCGGTCTGAGCGACTGCAGCGGATGCGACTTTATATTCTATTGTCACATTGCTGTTTGGGAGATTTAATTCCGCTTCGCTCGGGGAATGCAAAGATAAATCTCAGCGCTGGCTCCTTAAAAGCCTGTTCCCACTGAGATCTTTAGGACGGGGAATAAATAAATAAAACAAAAAATTCCTTGCAAGCGAGAATCTGCTCTCCGTCTATCATAAATTCATGACATTTCTATCCTGGCGTTGAGGAATGATCGCTTGCAGCGTGCGGCGCATTGAGCAACATGTTTGCGGGTTGAACTGGAAGACACACAAATTTTCCACATATTTTGACTCTCATCGCTGCCTCCGCCATCTTCTGAAAGCCATTCCAACACCATTTAAAGTATTTTCTCTAACTTCTGTTGAGCATTGCAACACATTATTGTTCTATTACCAGGATTTTTGCGCCCACAAAGAGGGTTATTCTTGGACCGGCAGTCTCTTGCATTTTTTTCATGGTGTTAAAGTGAATTTTTTCTTTTTCGCGAAACAGACCTGCTTGGATGAGGAGGAACTCCTTGGACCCCGTGCCCATCGCATTAGTCGCCGTGCAGTTGTAGCTGCCAAAGTCGTTCTGAGAGTTTGGCGTGATCTGAGAGATGATTAAACATAAAAAACAATGTTTTAGGATCCAAGCATTTGAAAGGTTGCAGAATGTATCATGTATGTAATTATAGGACGGCCAATTTTGGCATTTTCACAATCTCAGTTTGAACACTCAGTCCGTACAATATATAATTAGCAAACATGTCTTTGCATATTCATAGAAATATATATATATATATATATATATTCCTTTTTTTTCTCATTTTTTCAAAAAAAGGCTGGAAAAAGCATCTTGTCATCTTAATTTTTACCAGTATAACTTCATTTTATCAGTTTTACCGCTAAAGAAAATTCTTTTTTGAAATAAAGGCACATTTCATTTCATTTAAGTCGCAACAATGTAAAAAATTCTTAGCATACGTATATATAAATATATACATATATATTATATTTATGTAAAAAAATGTATCAATGTTTTTTCATGATTTTCTATTATAGTATTGATAAAACTTTTGATAAAATTTTTCTCCTTCTTTACGTATCATGTTATCTTAATAGTTCCTATAAATTCTACTTCTAAGTAAAATTATTTTCATAAATAAAGGAAAATGTGATTTAATTTCAGTCATTACAAGATAGAAATACATGCCTAAACATACATATGTATTATGTAGATGCACACATGCACTTGTATGTTTTTTTGAAGTTTTATTTTGATAGTCGTCACAATTTTACATTCAAATAATTCTAACATTCATTATAATTCATAAATCATAATCTCATTTTGAATGTAATTATAATTATTATAAACATAATATCATTTATTTATAATACAATTATAAATTCATGATAATTTTTCCTATCTTATATTTTGTGTTACCTGGATTGTTACATTAATACTACCACGAAATAAAATTGTATTATTTTTATAAATAAAGGAAACTTCCTTTTCATTTCAGTCATTACAATATAAGGAAGCATTTTTAGGGTACATATATATTTTATAAAGGTCTTTAAATATACTTTTTTTATTTATTTATAATGATTATCATAATCATGTAATCATATTATATAGAATTGTTTAAATTTTTCATTTTTTTCATGTTTCATGCTATTCTCATAGTAACTGTCAATTCTACCTATTTATTCAAAAGAAATCTTTTTTTTTTTTTTTTTTTTTAAAGAAAACGTCCAAAACGATCATTCAAACGAGGCCGTATATATTATCCCACCTCGCGAAGCCCAAATTCGTTTCGACAGTACAATATTCCACCCAGGGAAAAACGCTGGTGTGTGGATTTCCCCTTTCCCTTTTGAACTTATCATCCATTATCCACCCCATTATGGTAATTTTTTTTTATCTCCTCATGGGCTTTTAACTTCTGTCTTAAATGCGGCAGACCTCCAGGTAGCTGACAGCTGGCGTGTTGTAGATATTGATGTTGGTGATGTTGGCGTCGGGCAGCTCGACGGTATCTCTGAACCATATCACCTCGGCTCCGGGGTGAGCCTTCACCTCGCAGCTGATATTAACCGGGTTCCCCTCCCACGTGTACGCCACCACCGCTCCCTGAATTTTAGGAGCGTCTGGGGAAACAGCAAAGAGAAAATAATCACACCTGGCCTTTTGACTTCACTTCTCTGCTGATTCGAAGCATTTTCATATTTATTTGAGGTTGGAAGAACCTTAGCGACATGTGCAAACAACATCGCGTTCAGGGAAAGGTGACTTGCGACTGCAAAACAACTCAACTACCCACCGATGGATTTGCCATTTTTTGGCCAAGGGACATTTGTTAGCAACCTCGAGCCAAGAGTCCGCCACTCTCCACTTCTTTTGTATTGCCGCAGAGTGGCTGTGGCTGCAGAAAGGGAACCATTTCATTTTTTTGAAGTGGGCATCCGACTTAAAGCCACATTTATACTTTTGTCGCGGATGTTCTTCCTTGCTCAGTATTTTTGACCCGTCATCTTTCGACATGGTCTTGATGTGCTTGTTAGAGATGCAACCTGAATGGAAAACCTCCCAAAATGTTTTAAGGTTTAGACTTTCTGACGGGACAATCTGTCACGACTGTAAACTGTGAGACTCAAATAAAATAAATATATAAATCATCATAAAAAAATCTAGCTATCTTTTGCCGCTTATCCTGCAGTCAGGGTGGCGGGGGATGCTGGAGTCTATCCCAGCTGTCATGGGGCGAGAGGTGGGGGTTCACCCTGGACTGGTCGCCAGCCAATCGCAGGGCCGCGTGTATTGACAAACAACATTCACTCACTTACTCATTCGGGATAAATTTTCCCAATTTTTTCCAATTAACCTGCTGCATGTTTTTGGACTGTGGAGGGCCTGGAGGAAACCCGTACGGACACGGGGAGAACACGCAAACTCCACACAGAACACACTCTCTCTCTCTCTGTATATATATATATATATATATATATAGGAATATAATTTCCATTACTAATGTCCATTATTCATGGATGTCTTGTTAGAATGTGTAAAATTTAAAAATTGAGATTCCATCATTATATTGATATATAAAAAACATATCAAATATAATACATATAATATATATATATGTATACATATGCATATATACACACAAACAAACACAAACACATATATATATATATATATATATATATATATATATATATATACACATATATACATAGGGGTTAAACAATAAATTAGTTACAAATATTAATACTTATATTTCAGAATATGCAACATGTTATTCATATGTATATAAATAATATATATGATTAATATATATATGATCATATATAACATATATATGAATATATTTTACGTCTGCAACACAAAAAATATGCACACAAACAAACAAACAGATAAGTGTACATGTATAAGTCCTGAAATCTATCTGTTTAGATACACATTTCTCAAATATTTTGAGTGGACCATAGCCATCATGTTGAAGGTGTCTCGAAAACGCCTTGAATCGGTTTATTTTTTATGTTATTGTATGTTTTTGTCCACTCATGTATTTGTCCTTGAAGAAATCCACAGGACATTGTCAAGAAAAATTGACTGCTGATCATTTGCAGAACATTTTTTTTTCCAGACCTTACAATTATTTAAGTGGTGTTATCGTTTTTAAAAGACATATCGATAATGGTAGTTTTTGTCTGAGTATAGAATATAACGTATATTGCTCGCTCCATAGATTATTTCAAACCTTAATTTTAGTGTTATTTTACCATGAAATGCATTGTATTGCAATGTACTGTACTACTAAATAAACAGTTTTTTTTTTTTTTGCAGAATAAACAAGGAAAAAAATCTCATTGTTGTCAAGGTTATAAAAAAAGGTGAAATTGCTTTTGCTGAAATCATCTGTTATGAAGATAAAAAATAGGAATATGTTTTTACTAGCATGCGCTACATTCACAAAAACATAATTACGGCGTCGGTCCGGGAAGTAGTTACTTATATTGCAAGCAACATGTGAAAAAACATTGTCAATTTCAAATTTTACCACAAAAAAAAGAAGAAGAAAACCATTTTTCAACCTTGTCGAGTTAATATTAGATCGTCTCTAAAAGCCATCACCTTGTGTTGATAGGCGAAGGAACCGCTGTGCCTTCACAGCATCAACAAGATTTATTTTTTCACTAACAAATGCACGACGTTCATGCATTTTAATCCCTCTCAGCGGCGCTTCTCTAATCCGTCACTCGGGCTCGCGGGTTATTTCGAGACGCGCGTTGACGTGAAAAAGGACTTACGATCCCTTTTCACACATCCAACCGATCTCGCCCCGGCGTGACAAATCCACGGGGCAGAGAAGAACGGAAGCGTCTCGTCGGGTGGCAGTGACTCCAACTTTGCTTGCCCATTAGCATTTAGCGGGTAGTTAACATTTATTAAAAGAAATAAAATATAATAATAATCGTAATAATAATAATGATAATAATAATTACAATACTGATACTGAATAAAAAACAAATGAAACTAACGTAACCTAAAATTAATATGAATTAAATGAAATTATATCAAAATGAAAATACATAGTGTGTTGAAGATGTACAAGATGCATTTCTAGAAAAGTAAATTAAATTAAATTAAAGTTACGGATTTGACGACTGTTATCGTCACACAGCTTGTCAAAAATGTACTATGACGTATTTCTAGAAAAATAAATTAAATTAAATAGAATTAAATCAATAAAATAAAGATTAAAATACATTTGCAGATTTGAGCACCAGTGTCGTAACAGTGTGTCGAAGATGTAAAATGCTGTACATAATGAAACTATAGATTAAGTAATAACTAAAAGAACTGCCTGAGTCCATTTTGACAGCATTTCTTTGGCCTAAATCAACTCCGTATTCAACATATGTCTCAGCTCTTTTGTTTTCTGTAAAACATGAGAAAAGTATTTAGGCTTTTTTGCTAAGAAGGGGATGAAATGGAAACTGTTTGTCTCCAAAACAAATACAGAGAGTTGAGAATACATTGTTAATACAAGTGAAATCTATTGTGAGTCAAAAGGTGATTATAAGAATGCGTGTAATGACTTAGTGTCGATTTAAAAACTTTTTGGGGGCCGAGAAACCTTCTCCTCATTCCAAGCCCAGTATTCTCATACAACTACTACTTCTACAACTACTACCACTACATATAATAATAAAATAAAAAAGCTGCAGATTTGAGAACCATTATCCCACGATTTTCTTGGACCTTTCCTGCCTTCGTCGGTTGCGCTGTAGTCCAAGCTACTCGTCAAAGTCAAAGTCAACTTCCTTGTCAATGCTGCCATGTGTTCACACGTACAGAGCATCGAAATGATCCTCTTAGACCCACGGTGCAAAAGTACAAAAAACTATCAATCATTTCTCACAGAAAACAACGAACAACGACGAGCTATGCAGAAGTAGGTATGGTTGGAGCGCAAAGTGACAGATACTTGTAATTATGTAATTACATACGATATATTGTGGTGCACTTTTACCTTTTATTTTCTTTCAGCGTTCGTACCGAAGCACCGTCTCTTCCCGACTTTCGCTCGCGTGCTCACGTTTGCGACGTTTATGTACATTTATTTTTTTTTTCGGGACGTAAATCAGCCATTATCCTGCCAGAAGTACAATGTTACCCCGTGTTAATGCGAGCCGTCCATTCTATAATAACAGAAGCATAAACAGAAATTATCGCCGACTGCCTCTTCCAGCAACAATAGAATATTTTGATGATTCATTCTTGAAGGAATCTGAAGTGTCGAGCGTTGCTTCTAATGGCTCAGATTTTATATTCCAAAACTTAAGAGATGCTAATAACCACCATTACTCGGAGAACAGAGAACCAGCGCCGCAAGCTCCCGTTGCGAATCAACCGTGCGGCGAGATCGATCCGCCTCCTTCCATTTTTTTTTGGGGGGGGAGATTTCGCGAATGCGGCCGAGCCCCGCGCGCTTCCTGAGTGATTGACACGGGCCCCGTCGGAGCATTGACCCCGACCCCTTAATTCTCTGGAAACCCGCCGTCGGCTGCAACGAGGATCGATGCGCGAGCCAAAGGACGCCCCGACTCTCCTCTGACAAATCCAGTCGCTCTATTAGACTCTTGCTCTTTCTATCGATGATTCCCCCCCCCTTTTTTTTTTTTTTTCCTAGCTCCGGCGCCTCGATTCAGAGATTTGATTTATGCACAACCCCTCCCCCACCCCACCCCACCTCAGCGAGATCAATATATGCTCATATTGAGCGGGTGTACATTAAAAATCAATCATCCAGAACTGACGGCGTCATAATGGGGGTTTAGTGTCTGCTATTCCATTTTTATTTATCTGCTGCTTTTTTTTTTTTTTTTTTTTTTTTGCACTCCTGCCCTCTTGGCGGCGAATGTACGGGCTCACATTAAGGGAGTGGGCGTCTAAAATCAATGACTATAGATTGATGCTGTCAGAACAGGGCGTGTTTCTGTGTTCCTGCAAACTTTTGTGGTTTGGTTGCTCCTCAAGATGTTTTGTTTAAACTTACGTTTGTTTTCATGTAAAAACATATATACACACACTTCATATATAACATTATATATATCTAATTAACGATGATTATTTTGATAATGATGTTATTATATATAAGTCTCCCTCTTTCTCTCTCTATCTCTATATATCTATCTCTATATAAATATACATATATTCATAAATATCATATATATCATATTTTTATGATAGAAAGCTACGTCTATTACATATTTTACATATTAATAAATGTATATATTTTAATTCTAACATATATTATTCCATTGTATTATATTTTGCTATATTTTTTGTTTGATTTTATTGCTTCATATTATACTATATTTTTTGTTAGATTATTTAAATTAAATGTAATACATATATATATAAATTGATCCTCCATATATATTGTTGCTGATGGTCCATCAATCATGGTTTACATGGGTTACATGCAGAGAATAAATTTCCCCACAAGGGATAGTAAAGTATACATTATTATTACTATTAAATTGAATTTAAAAAACAAATTAAAAAAATTCCGTCTTATCAGTCAGCGCCACATTAAATCAATTTCGGCAGGAACTGGAGAAAGCTGCTTTCTCCATCCGGGGTTGTCAACTCTGTTGCCGTCCGAAATAAACTTAATTCCATGTATCAAACTGTTCAGGACAAAAGTTAAGTGCTGAACCAAAGCAAGAACAAAACGTAAACTCTTCGTGTTTAGCTGGAGGCTGCGTTTGACTCATTGGCCGTCATGGCCGATATGCAGCGCAGGTTTTATGGAGTGTATTTATGTATAATACAGTTTTAAGTATATCTTTCATTTAAATGGAATTGTGCATAGCCAGCTGGCGCATGAGGGCAACATAACCAAGTGCTATGGACGGTGTGGCCTCAAGGGGGCGCCACAAACTCCTGAAAAATCACCGTCACAATCATTACATTTAAACTAATTATTTCCATTAACTCATAAAACAGAATAAAGCTGACATTTATTCCAAAGTAAAGCGATGAATATTGATGGCGACCCTCTGTTATTATTGTTATAGCAACACTTTGTTGCTATTATTATTTATTCACTTTTTTACAGATTTATTTTTTATTTTATGGTAAGTAATTTATATTGTGTATCAGATTTTTTTGTATTTATTTGTATTTTGTTAAGCATGTAAATTAAAGTCGATGAGAAAAACAAATTCTAAGCGTATATAAATCTCCATTGAAGGGGGGCGCCATATGAAATCTCACCAGGGTATGAAGTATTAACATCTCCATCATGTGAATTATGTAATGATGATCATATTTTTCCAATGAAAGAGTTAAAAATTATTAATGGTATTATTATTATTAGCAATGAAACTATATAAAACTGTACACAGTCCTATACTATTCTAACTGGTCGGATAATCAGTGATAAAGTAAAAAAAGAAAAAAAAAATCTTAAAAAAAGGAATTTGAAAGTGGTAGTTGCCCGCCCCCCCCAAAAAAAAAGAAAAAAAAAAAGAGAAAAGCCCAGGGAGGGGGGGGGGCTCAGCCTTCGCTATCAGTCCTTCAGCAGTGACAGTGGGCCGACTAATGGGATGAATCTGTGCCGCAGATAGGGGGGTCTGGAGCTCTGATAGCGTCTGCGGCCTGCTGCTGGCTTGAGCGGCAGCGCGGACCAAAACAAAGCACCTTTCCTTATCAATAACTGCCAGCTAGCGGTGATTAAACTGCCCGATTACTCGCTGATTAGTGGAGCCGAAACCTCAAATTACTCGTTTTCTTTTTGACCGTGTCTCGGAGGAAACTACCTCCTCGTTCAGACTGAGGGGGCGTTAGGTGGCGTTGTTTTTCTCGTTTTTTATCTTTTTTTTGAGACAAGTACTCAGTAAACCTGTCGATGACTTGGATGAGTAGATTGAATTAAGAGAATATGTTTATGGTGCATTCGGACGCTGATTAAAGTCAAATAAATAAATAGAATAAAATAAAATAAAATTCATTGTTTCACTAAATATGGTTATTTATTTAAAATATATTTCACTATCCATCCATCCGTCTATTCATTCATTCACTCATTTATCATCACTGCCCCAAATGTTGCACTCAAGGTCACCTTTCCCTTATTGCATCCTTGCTGGTTATGTTTAAGTAAAATATATAAATACACATATATTTGTACATTCATATACATATATATTTTCAAATACTCTAGGTAAACAAGGAAAGCGGTGAAAATCAATTCAATTTTAATGCTCGCACATTAATATGTCAAATTGTACGGATTTCGAAATCTTCACATTTTTTTTTCCTCTTGCTTGAAATTTACACGTGCTTTTATTTACAACAACGTTTTTGAATTTTGGTTCCGGAAAAAAAAAAACAGCTTGCATCGCTTCAAAACCAGATTTTGACACTCAAAACATCAAAAATAAACCCGACATCAACTCTACTTCATGAATGTCACACGGATCAGCATTTCCCCCTGCAGGGGGGCAGGACTTACAGCGGACTTCCAGGAACATGCCACGGCTGTCCTGCCCGATGGAGTTGCTGGCGGTGCAGAGGTAAACGCCGGCGTACGTGAAGTGGACATTCTTCAGCGTGAGCGAGGAAACCCTGGCGTGGCTGCGGACAACGATGCTCCTGTCGTGGTTCTGGAAGTGAGGAAACAAACGCTAAGTGACACAGGATATTTGCGTACAGGCATTTAAACCCCTTATTATTATTATTTTTTAATAATTATTATTATTATTATTATCAGTAGTTGTGGTTTATTGTTACATTATTATTATTATATATTTTATTATTTTGTTCATCTTTATATATCAAGTTTAGACTAGTTTATTGTTACTATATTATCATTATTATTATTATCATTATTATTATTATTATATTATTATCATCATTATTTTTATTATTATTGTTATCATTATTATTATTTTTATTATTATTATTATTATTGTTATTATTATTATTATTATTATTATTATTATTATTATTATTATTATTATTATCACTATTATTATCATTATTATTATTATTATTATTATTATTATTATTATTATTAGTATTAATATTTAAATTATTATTATTATTATTATTATTAGTATTAATATTTTAATTATTATTATTATAATTATTATTATTTCATTATGATTATTATAACTATTATCATCATCATCATTATTATTATTATTATTATCATCATCCTTATTATTAGTAGGAGTTTACATTATTATTATTACACATTTTGATATTTTGTTCTTCTTTTCACATTCTTAAACGGGGTTGGAAAAACCATAGGGTTTCAAAATAAAAGCAGGGATAACAACGCGCACTCATATATTTGCATCAATGCGGCTAATTTCATGGAATTCCATCTTTTAAGAGGTGATGCATCCATTTCGATCGTCAGTGCTTGTTTGTGAGTTTTATCTATTTCTACAGTTATTTATTCGGTATTTAGTTTCATTGATTATTTAGTTTTAACTATTTTTCATTTATGTATTTCTATATGTATTGGAATAGTTTGTTCTTTTTTACTTATGCATACAAATATCTATTTATTTGTTTGTTTGGCCTTTCAGTTTGACTTTGGGGGGTTTAAAAAAAATCTCATGACCAATCAATGACACGACTTCTTTCCCTCATGCTAGGTTTAGCATTCAAGCCTTGAAGCCTTGATCATACCTAAATAGCTGTTTTTCACACCTTTTTTACAAATGTATTATTTATTTACTTTTAACTTACCTGTGATTTTAAAGTTTAAATATACATGTTTTGTAATCTATTTATTCATGAATTTATGTGTGTATATATACACACATAAATATATATTTGTATACACACATACTGTATATATGTACATATATACACATATACATACATATATACCTATAAATGTATCTTTATATTCATTATCACATGCATATTTTTTCATTTTGTTACATATTCATTCACATATTTATTGATGCAGTTATTTAATATGCCTTTTACTTTCCTGTGATTTTTTTTTCGAACACTCGTCAAATTTTTGGGGGGTGTTTTAAATAGTCTACCTGCGGAATAAACTTCTACCTCACAGCGCCCTCCTGCTCAAAGCCAACACTGAGTACATCTAATTACACTAATTATAGAATTAAATGGGTTAGAAAGAAAAAAAACCTTTCTATTTCTTTGATTTATTTTTTATTTTTCTTGATTTTCCTCAACACTTTCAACAGTTTCCAGGCCATTTTTTTTTTCAATGTCATTTCAGCTCCGGGTAACGTTTGATCACGGGGTCGCTGCGTCCTCCCAGCTATGCTCACAGCGGGGTTCCTCCGGCCCCTGCAACCGCTGCAAACTACGGTTCGACCTTTTTTGAGTGTGCGCGGCCGGCTGCATCGAGGGTTCTCATTGGCTACAATTCAACGCTAAGTTAGTACATGGAGAGTTAGGTGGGTGTTATTGATATCAATAATGAAAGAGTCAATGTTCACAGCTGTTTAAAAACACAGCCGAAGCCTCTCTTGTCTCCGAGCAACACGCATCCTCTTCCTCGCAGTTGTGAGTTCCTTTTAATATTTATGCCTTCCAGGTGCTTCGTCTGTTACGTTCGATAAATAATTAAGTTCCCGGCATGGAGCGTTATCCTCCGCCGCCGCTGTTTACTGACAAAGCGAGGGAAGGCCCTGGAACATTTAGAAAAAGGGCGACATTAATCCCGTCCGACGGCCTGGCGGAGGACGTTCAGGCGAAGCAAAAAAACAAAAAACGGGGAAGGTCGGCAGAGGAAGGGACTTTTGACGACGCGACGGAGACCTTTGCGCGGGGATTTATCCGCCGAGTCCAATCGATCGCTTTAATTAAACCGTGATGATTCCTCACCGAGAGAATTTCTAGACACCGGTGCCCGAGTGGAAGGCGCGGGAATGATTTTTCAGCCGCGGTGACGACGGTTACATAATCCGTCAATGCACGTCGCTTTTTAAGGCGAGACTGTCCGACCCCCCCGTCCACTCCCTGCACGCAGGGGAAAACTTCCCAAACCAAGTGAAACTTTGAAATTGACTTGTGATTTTGTAAAAAAAAAAAAAAAAAAGTAATATTACATGTGAAATGTATTTCAAACCAACTCCACCAACTCCCAAATAGCATTTTGAGAACCATTTCATTACGCCGTATGTAAGTCTTGATATATATTCCATCATTTATTTGCTATACTTCTCAGCCAACTCCGCACAGAAAGGCTCCCGGTTGACTGACAAAGCGAGGGAAGGCCCTGGGACATTTAGAAAAAGGGCGACATTAATCCCGTCCGACGGCCTGGCGGAGGACGTTCAGGTGAAAAAAAACCTTTTTTAGTGTGCGCGGCCATCATATATATATATATATATATATATATATATATATATATATATATATATCAATGTTTTTAAACATATATATATATATATATATTGCATTAAAAACATTGATATATCAGTATATATCATGTCATTATGTATATTTTGTATATATATATATGAATAGATATTTCTAACTTTATTCTATTCAGTGAAATTTAACGTGTGTATATGTATGATATAATTTTACTTTATACTTTATATGAAATATGAAAAATATATATTTGTCAGATTAAGTAAAAATAAATGTCAATGTTTTTCATCATATACAGCATATATCATGCCATTATGGATTTTCTTACATTTTTTGTCATGATATATATAAATATGTATCTATACATAAACGGATTTCTACTTTTCTTATTTTTTTCTTATTGCTTCCCACTGCTTTGAACAGACATTTACCAGGAAGAGACACCCAAAATCCAATGATGCTTCATCATTTTAGAGGTCGTGCTCATAAGTGGAAAGAAATCCTTCCCGAATCGGTTATTTTTACTTTTGCCTCAATTACGTGGATTTCTCCGGGCAGAGGCCAAATATTGAAAAATGCAATAATTTTCGTGACATGAGTGGATGTCGACCCATTCGTCCTCCTTCCTTTTGCAAAGCGGCGGCGGTCACAAAATTCGGTCATCATGCTGTTACAAACCGCATCCATTGAAACCATAGTCGACTGTGAGCTCGCATCCGTTCCCATGCCGACCCATTGACTTCCATCTCCATATCGGTGGACAGACTCTAGGCTACACAAATCGGTTGCATCAATTGTTTAGAAACAGAGATCGAATTATTCATTGGCAGTAAAAATAAACAAATGGTATTTATCGCTAACTTTAACATGTGTGTCTGCCTGTGTGTGTGTGTGTGTGTGTGTGTGTGTGTGTGTGTGTGCTTGAGGTATCAGAACTTTCGAAATTAAAATCTTAGCTCAACAACCAAATTAAAAAAATAAAAATAAAATAAGAGAAATTAAAATAACATAAAATACAATTTGGGATCAGGTTTGGAGTACTTTGGTGTTATGAGTGGAGTGTTTTCCGCAGAGCTAAATGCACGGAGGAAAAGAAAACGTTCAAAGACATTTGAAATTCTAGGATGACTGCACTTCAATGATGTCTGCAGACCTGCAGCAATTTGGCGAAGAAGTTCCTGGAACTAAAAAACATGGTTCCTCATGACATGGCTTGGAGTAAGAGGCCTGGGATATTGCGTCATTACACAGTATTTGTCATCCTGGTTGAGACAGAGTGGCTGAAAGGACGGCTATTTGTGTGATTTGGCCAAAATACATCCTCCAAAGGTTATGTTGTTGTCATGGTTACCATTCCTAAAGCACACAGCGTCAGAAAAAAAAATTTGATCCGAAAGGTAAAAGCCAAACCGTGTCTCCGCGCAAAACGGAGACGAGAAGCTGCCGGGATGTTCCGCAATTCACCGCAGGGTTAAAATGCACGTTTCCCTCCAGCAGGATGGAACATGTGGAAACATAACCTTAGATCAGAGCAGAACAGCAAAACACTTTGCTTCAGATGTAGAGCTTTTCCTTAACATCCTTATTTAAACAACAGCTTCGAGAAGGCAAAAAGAAAAGAAGGAAAAAATTCTGTGCAAAGCTCTTCAGCTCCAGAGCACTTGGATTATCCCTCTCTGCGGCTGACAAAAATAAATGATAAGTATTTAATTTAATTTAATTTAATTTAATTTAATTTAATTTAATTTAATTTAATTTAATTTAATTTAATTTAATTCAATTCAATTTCATTAAATTCAATTTCATTTAATTCAATTTTGTTTTGTTTTCTCTCTTTGTTTGTTTATTTTAGTTTCTGTAAAGTCAAAATAAAACCTGTTTGATTTTGACGAGGCTCGAAACATGCGTCACAGGTTCGGGAGTGAAAAAAAAAAAAATCAACATTAACCAGGTACAATTTAACATTTTGCTATTATTTCCGCAAATGTTTATTTAGTTTTTTTTTTTTTTTTAGTATTTTGCATTATTTGACCTCGACCCTGAACCACGTAGCAATTAAAAATAAATATATCAATAGTAAATTAATAAAAGGATAAATAAGGAAACGAACGAAGACAATAATAAATAATTAAATAATCAAATAAATAACAAATAAAATTTGAAATGTGAAAATAAAAATAAGCAGACGGAAATAAATCAGAACAGATAAGTCAGTAAACAAACAATAAAATGAAATGAAATAACTGACCAAATAATTTACAAAAACAGAAATAACGATAAAGAGACTAGCTTCTGTCTAGATAACTAAAATGTAAAAAAATAAACAGAGAAATAATCAAATTAACAAATGTATGAAGATAAATAACTGAATAAAGTTACAAAATATAAAAAAAAACAAAATACAAATAAATAAATGAATAAAAACAACCCCCGATTCAAAGGTTTATCTTTCCAACTAAATGGTTTGAAATTCCTTTAATGGAATGAAATACGGCGATGATAAGAGTGGGATATCACACCCTGAAAATGGACCCTGCCAACGCTGAGGCTGTGAGGAAAATTAGATTGACCGGCAGGAAATTGTTTCCAATCCCAGCAAAGTGTAAAAGCGGGTCCCCGCGGTATCGGGCTAATACGACAACACAATTTACAGCCACTGTTTCCTCTGTCTGGTTTCATCCGTCCCATTACATTGACTGATGAACACACTCATGTGGTATTTCCTGTCTTTATAAAAGAGGATCGCCTGGATGTTCTTTTCCAGGAGCCGCTGACGTCAGTGACATTCAACGGCCGCGGGGGGCAAGAGGGGGGGTTCGTAATCAGACCGTGATCTGTTTCCAGTGTCACTTTACCCCTTGAACTGCATGTAATAACACGGGCGAGGGCCGAGGCGGCTAAAAGTCTTTATCGGCGGCGGCGGATTGGTCCGGACGGCGCCGAGACAGCGGAGGTGTTTTAGGGGAAGGCGTCGCTGCTGAATAATTTAACATGGCTTCCATTTCCGTGTTTGCTGATGTGAAAAAGTGACAAAGCCCTGAGATTCAACACGATGGTAATTAAAGACTGAGCATATATTTGGGAAGAAAACACCTAAATAAAAATACAGTTGCACTTCTGCTGCTAAAACCAATAATAATATATTATATATATCATCATATTGAGTTCTTATTCTTCTTATTATAAATTGTAATAATGATGTTGATAACGACAAATATCCTAATTAACATGACAACAAGACAACAACAACATACTACTACAACTACCACCACCACTACAACGACTACCACTACTATTACTACTACCACTACTACTACTACTACTACCACTGCTACTACTACTACTAAATTTTTTTATTATTTCTATTATTATTGTTTTTAATAATAATAATAATAATAATAATAATAATAATAATAATAATAATAATAATAATAATAATAATAATAATAATAACAACAACAACAACAATAATAATAATAATAATAATAATAATAATGATGATGATAATAATAATAATAATAATAATAATAATGATAACAACAACAATTATAATAATAATAATAATAATAATAATAATAATAACAATAATAACAACAACAACAACAACAACAATAATAATAATAATAATAATAATAATAATAATAATAATAATAATAATAATAATAATAATAATAATAATAATAATAATAATAATAACAACAACAATAATAATAATAATAATAATAATAATAATAATAATAATAATAATAACAATGGGCTGCGAAGGACCCTGTGTGGATTCCAACTAGGGGAGTTTTCTGTGTGGAGTTTGCGTGGGTATCCTCCGGGTTCTCCGATTTCCTCCCAACAGTCCAAAAACATGCAGTAGGTAAATTAGAAAAAAATTGGGAAAATTGCCCCCAATGACTGACTGAATGGTTTCCTGTGTGTTAATATGGCCCTGTGATTGACTGGCGACCAGTCCAGGTTGAACCCCGCCTCTCGCCCCATGACAGCCCAGACTCCAGCCTCCCCCGTGACCATGACTGCAGGATCAGCGGCAGACGATGGATGGATGGATAGTAATAATAATTACACCCACCCATCCATCCAGGCCATGCACCCTGGACTGGTCGCCAGCCAATGACAAGTCAATGAATTATTTATTCATTTTTTTGCAATGTTGTCATTTAGTTAGCAAGGGGTGTTTCAAATTTTCCGACATGCTATCAGCCCATCCCAACAGTCCCTCATGGTTAATGCTAAAATATAAAGTTACGTCACCCTCGGCGAAACCTACATCATCCGGTGATGTGCGTAAATGATTCTCAAAACCTCACTCTTGAAAATCAATATAGGGATGAATCAATAAAGACGTGAAACAGAAAAAAAAGAACATATTGTATTCTACAAAACACAGTCTTGAATTATATTTCTTCTGCCAGCGACTGCTGTAATTTTTATTTATTTTTTATTTATGAAGACATCCCATGGGGGCTGAGGGACTCAAATCGTAAGCCTCTCGGATAACACTTTCTTTGTTGTATAATACAGATATGAATCTTTCATGACTTATTCAGCGGTTTTCTGATGTGTTGGTATTGTATTCTTTTTTTTCATTTTCTTTCTTTTATGGGATTTGCTGTTTTTTTTTTTTATTGGATGGATTCAAACCTTTTACAAAAACAAAATGGCAACCACAAATCAGCAAATAAGGCAAAAAAAAAGGAAAGAAGAAAAACATGCTGAATCAATGAAATTGCTTTTTTACCTCATAACTCAGCATTTAAGCTAAGTTTGAAACCTTGATAATATGTAAAAAGAGAATGTGACCTTCCAAATGTGTCATTTCAGTGGTTGTAGTTGACACATTTTTTTTTCTATATCTATTCCTCTTTACTAACCTGTGATTTCCAATTTTACATATAATTTGTATATTGTATTTATTCAAATATATGTATATACACATACAATCCTACATATATATACGAAACATCACACAAACAACAAAAAAATATAAGAATTGTACTCTAGCAGATTTTGGCTGGTATGTTTTGGTCACTATTATTGACACTGTCTGGAGTTTGGTGTCTTATCAAGGGGTGATGAGTATCAGTGTCATGAACTTGAATTTAATTTTGGGGGGTGAATTTACAAAAAATTGTCATTGCGAATAGGTGGGATCGTAGGACTCTCGAAAGGGACTCCTCCTTCTGACAAGTTCACGTTCATATTCTTATTTTAATAATAACACGATACTTTGAAATTCAAATGTTGACATTTCCTTGAAAAGTATATATTTTTTTGGGGTGATGAATGCTCCTCCAGGGGGGCCCCCTGGTACATTTTTGCCCGGGGCCCAAAGAAACCCTAGAATCGCCTCTGGTTGTAAGATTGAATTTTAACAGGGGGAAAAAAATCCAGAGCCTATATGGTGAGGGGTGCCATTTTTTTTTTTCCTTTTCTGAGGTTAAATACACAAGAAGCAGAACATTGGATCTCTGAGGGCAATTAAATGTTTGCTCATATGCGAGACACTTGGGGTTCTTGGCGAACGACTCTTTCCATTCTGTTTGTCCTCCATATGAACTGTCAGGACACGACGGTGATTTATCCGTCTTCATCAAAAACATTCCAGCAACACGTTGTTCTCTAAAATCCAAAACAGCTGCACACGCGTATTTTTTTATGGCCCCTTCCTTTCAATCTCCCTCTTTATATTTTATTTCACTTGGAAAAGTGACCGAGCTGTAAATGCCACTAAATGTAAATGCAGGTGTTTTACTGCTTTAAAAAAAAAATGCCTGTAGATAAAGCAGATAAATATCTGCGATTTCTGCTTAAAACAAAATCCATTCAACAACATTGTCATGTCACATTTATAATTGCAGCGCAATGATGACGCTAATGCTAGAGGCTAGCCATGTTCATTGTTATATGTAGGTTGGTATCCATTTGCTGGACACCTGGATTTTTTAAATTGTATTCATCAATTAATTCTCCCATTCATTTATGTATATTTTTCATCCATTGATCTATATTTATATATTTATCCGTTGTATTCCACAATTATCGGTCAATATATGTATAACAGACATTTTTTGATGTCTGCTTCAGACAAAATCCATTCAAAAATTTGTCATGTCACATTTCTGACTGAAGCTATGATGATGCTAACAGTAGCAGCTAGCCATTATCATCACTATATGCAGGTTGGTATCCAGTTGCTGAACAATCCATTGATTTGTAATTTCATTGTATTAATTTATTCATTTATCCATTTGTCCACTTTATTTATCATTTCATTGATATTATTTTATTCATTCATTCATTCTTTCATTAATTTGTTCATTCATTCATGCGTTATTAATCAACTTATTGACATAAATATGTATTATTTATCGATTTATCCATTGCATTCCGCAATATATCAATATATCGGCAGATATCTGTGAAGTCTGCATAAAACAAAATCCATCTAATTGCAGCACAATGATGATCCTAACTCTAGCAGCTAGTTAGCTAGCTAGCTACGATATGCAGGTTGGTATCCAGTTGCTGGAGAGTCTGTGCATATTTCTTGAAGTATGTATTTGTGACCTATTCTATACTTATTCATTCATTCATTCATTCATTCATTCATTCATTCACTCATTCATAC
This sequence comes from Fistularia tabacaria, assembly GCA_901007705.1. NCBI lineage: Eukaryota > Metazoa > Chordata > Actinopteri > Syngnathiformes > Fistulariidae > Fistularia > Fistularia tabacaria. The sequence goes on from CAAKHD010006158.1 coordinate 77,864, forward strand.
ATCAGTTTACCTCGTTCATTTAATTATCTATTTATCCATCTATTGGTTTTATTTATCCGTTTTTAGATTTTGATTTTCTATTATTTGTATATTTTATTTACCCATTTATTTTTAGTTTTTTTTATGTAGTCATTTATCCATTTATATATTGGATTTTTCATTTTGTATTGAATGTATTTTTATTTTCAATTTTACTCATTCTTTCATCCATTCACTTTCGTATTTATTCATCTCTTTATCTACATTTTTATTTAGTGTAGCTCTTGATTCATTTATCGATATATTAATCGAGCAATTGTTCGATGAATTCATCGATAAATTAATTTGTTAACTTTTGTGATGATGTGACTAGTAAGAGTACCTGAAGTTGCTGTGCCACAAATAAAATGCTACAAATATCAGTCAACAAATTCACTAAACTGTGAATGTATTTTTCAGCAGGGTCAACCCAGATTGCGCTCGGGATCGCCTGAAGACTGACAACTTGGACGAAAACATACACCGACCCTGAGAAGATAACTGAACAGCTTCATAAATAAATAAATAAATAGATAAATAAATAAAATTAGACTTTGAATTTGAATTTTTAGTAAAAGCATGCAAACCCCGGGCTCATGCTCGCCGGTTATGTCGCTGTTAGATTTAGTAAAGCGAGATGATCCAGCGCAAGCGCACTTTCCCCAGGCAGAGCAGACAGTGATTTTCTATGGGATGAGAAAATAAATTTAAAAAATAAAAAAAGAAACTAGAACGCCCAGTTACACCACAACTCAGATGGAATAAAATAGAGCGAATCTAAATGTGCGCCGGAACTAAGTGGATTAAATACACTGTAGTATGTGACTAATGTCTACACGGTTAGTGAGCGGCTAAAACCTTCTACATGTTAAATGTGGGTTGACGCTTCTGCTCTGCGACGGAGAAGAAGGGGGTTTCTAGTGTTTAGTCATGGCTATGACATACTAGGGCTACGGTTTTTAGTAGCCATACCTCATATTTGTCTGGTCGAGTCCAAGAAGCCTGAGGAGGTAAAGAACTTGGGTGAACTTGCGCACAGCAAGAAGGAGAACGGGTTTCACGTCGCACCCGGGCAACAGTTCGATGGTGGAAAATAAAATTGCATATTTTACAAACAGATACAAAAAGATTTTTCCTGTAAACCCCAATTATGACATCATCAATTCATGCATGTTTTTTTTCACACTTTTCCTATAAAAGGAAAAAAAACCCTTCAATAAATGAATTAATAAATACGAATAACAACTAAATAAGGCAATAAAAAAATGAAAGTTGCAACAAAAATATTAAAAAAACAATCGTAAGTTTTATCAAGAGCAATCAATCAAGAAAAAAAAAATGATACCACCGATTAATTACTTCGATATTATGAGTTTTTATGTGGCAGGAGATTCAGCAGCAAATTATAAATCATCTCAAGGGATGAAATAAAAGACTGTCAGAAATCACATGAAAATCAGCAAGCGTGAAAATGATCTTGTGACAATCAGCCAGGAGTGGCGTGAAAACAAAGCAGTTTAGTCTTAAGAAAATGACAGAAAACATAAGCAAGTTCTAAAAAAAATTATAGGAATTAATAATTAAATACATTTAATCATCTTTCAATTTGGGGATTTTTGCCAGATATGGATGCATTCCAAATGATATTTGTCAGACACCAATTATAAATATTCAAATGTATTTATTCAAAGGATTGTATTTATGATTTTACATGCCTTTTTTTTTCTCTTACTTTATACTTAGAACCGTCTGTTTTCGTCTGTATTCATCGCCATTTAAACAACCATCAATTCGAAACAGCCCGAGCTGTGCATTTCTTTAATCCTCCTCAGCGATTAGTCGATTTCGTCGTTTCAAATTTTTAATTTCTTCCCCCTACGTGAAAGCAGGTGATGGCTGAGCCCGAGGGGTTGCCAGGCGATCCGAGGGGAAGCGAAATCAACAAACCGGAGCGAATTTCCGGTTGATTAATGTTGTAATAGGACGCCGGTGCTAATTACAACCGGGGCCGCTCGAGCTATCTGGAGACTCCGTCGCCTAATCGGCGCCTAATTCGCCGCCATCTATGTTCCGCTTCTGTGGCGTTTGACACCGATAATTCTCATCTGGAGGTGTCGTGATCGTCGGAGGCTTGCCACGCGTCGGGAAAAGCGTGGTGACGTTGTCCCGGAGCCGATGGAATTAGCGCCGGCCTATTGAGCGAGGGGCCGTCCGAGCGGCGCTAACTTTAGCGGCCGGGACAGTGATGGATGATTGGGGGGGAGCCGGCGTGCAGAGATAAGATTCACGGACGCCGTGAAAAAAAAAAAAAAAAAAAAAAAAGCGCAGACGGATGACAGCCGACGCCGAATCCCTTAGGTTTCCGCTCCGATACGAAAATCGTGTCTTACTCCTGCAAAAATCGACAAAAGGCGATAAGATCAGCCGGCATGGGAATAAACAGAGCAGGTGTTCGTCGGTTCCCCTACAGGAAAGATATCGGTGACTGGGAACGATATTCCCATATCCTCAGGAGCTAATGCCGTTTACGTTACAAAACATAAATATATATCCATTGTGTTTTTATCACATGGCCCCCAGCTGTTCTTCAGCAATGGCGGGAAAAAAAAAAAAAACAACAACAAAAAAAACAATTATTTGTCCTTCCATGTAACAAAATGCTGACACATTTTTTTCCTTTTTTTTTGCCGAAAGAAAGTGATTTGATAATCAGCCTTTTTTTCACATCCGTGTTTTGGGTTCTTACAAGGATTCACGGGGAAATGGCGCGTGTTGATGGAATCCAATACGTGCTGTCAGTTACGAGAGCGCAGTTTTTTTCTTTTTTCCACCTGACAAAAGTGTGGAAAAAAATATTTAAAAAATTGAAACGTTCTTTCTATTCATTTTAATGTAAGAAAAGGGGTATTCAAACGCGTCTTGTATATTTTTTGGACTTGTTGAATTTTATTCCAACACTTGACGTCTGTGCTAGCATGCTGAGAGAAATGCAGTTGCTTGTGCTAGATATTTAGCATTTAGCTTTTGTTTTTTTTTTTAATAAAGGTTTATCTTCTTTTTTTTTTTTTTTTAAATGTTCACAGTCACATAGAAAGAATAATACATTTCAATTTAAAGGTTGATATTTTAATATTAACGAGTTAATTAATATTTTTTTTATGAATTTCATGATACTTTTAATTTAAAATAAGAAAATGTAAAATAAATGACACTTTTTTTTTAACTTTTCCAATGCTTCTTCTACTTTTCTAATGGAAATCATCCGTTCGCTGTAAGGAATATCTACAATTTTTAATTAGCCGATAAGAGGACGAGGGTGCCTCGTTGTCCCTGGCGATGGATTGAAAGAAAAACATTTTGTTCAAATGTGAGCTGGAAGAGGAGCGGCTAAAAACAATCGGATGTGCAGACCGAGCGTCCGCCATTTCCCGACAATCACGCTAATATCCCTGAGCTCGTTATCAAACTCATTAAATCCCCGCGACTTTCCGCTGAACGCTTTCCGTTCTATTAGCCGCTAAAGGCTCCCTGATAAATGGAGAATAAAGATTTACATTGGGGCGTAAATAAGTGGGAAATCGCTTTGGCGGTCGCATCGGTGGCAAAACAATCTCGGAATTTTTTTTTTTTCCAAAGCGAGATGCCGATGAGGAACGCCGGGCCGCGATTGGTCGGCTTGTTATTCTATTGTTCCCCTATCCGGAAGAGTTTTAAGGAGACAGCGCCTTCTGTTAGCAATCAGGTCATTGATCGCGTAATAAAAAAAAAAAAGAAAAAAATTGGACTCAATGTTAATAATAGAATCTGTTTGGAAAATATAGCCCGTGCAAAAGTCAATATCACATTACAACATTATTACCGCGGAATATATTCATTTCTTTTTACATCTAAATATTGCTTTGCAATGCTTTCCAATCCCTCAGCTTTCCTCAGGGTGAGTCTGGCGCACCTATTGACATATGTAGAGACATCGGTTTCCTGCCGTCTAGCCCGCTGAAAGGCTCAATGTTTGAAACTGTTTTCTGGTTGCCATCGTTTCCGAAACTGTTTTTTTTTTTTTTTTTTTTTTTTTTCATGAGTTTATTTAATAAAATAAACGAACATA